>LBNU01035945.1:52211-92471 GCA_014162995.1 Artemisia annua | reverse complement strand
AAGACTTCCCTTACAAACAATTGAATGATAGAATGAATGTTTGTTCAACCAAGTCCTAACCTAACCTAGAGACTCGATTGTAATAGAAAGGGTATAAGAAGAAGATCCTCGACACAATCACAAGAGTGGATTAAGGTCTTGAGATTCTTCCCTTGCA
Source organism: Artemisia annua (assembly GCA_014162995.1). NCBI lineage: Eukaryota > Viridiplantae > Streptophyta > Magnoliopsida > Asterales > Asteraceae > Artemisia > Artemisia annua. The sequence continues at coordinate 92,314 of LBNU01035945.1, read as the reverse complement.
AGGAGATGTGTTCTTTCAAAGATGTTAGTGTGTTTAACTAAGAACACGAGAGAGAATAGAGAGATTGGAGAGAAAGAATGTAGAGAGAAAGAATAATGGCAAGGGGTGAGGAATACAAGAGGCAGAGGGTATTTATAGGCCAAGACCCAAACTTGGGAAAAATTTACCGAGGCCGGCGTGTCACCCACGCGTCAACGCGTGGGCAGCGCGCCAGGACTCTGTCATAGATTTCCCAAGTGTTGGGTGTTGGATCTTATAAATACCTAACCTTGCTAAACCCCCAATTGTACTTCACACTAAACCTTAACATTAATCAATCTAAGGTTTACCAACTCAAATAGCCAGCTTGGAAAATGTTTTGTGAAGTGTTTATTAGAAAACCAAATACCAAGGGTAGAAGAGTAGAAAGGGTAATTTGGTAGAGGTAGAATGGGTATTCCTCACATGGCATAATAGAAGAGAATATGCCATGGAATATTCCTCACTTGGGAAGAGTGAGTGAGGTTGGGTTAAGAAGTAACCATGGTTAGGTTAGAAGAGTGTGTAGAGAATAAACCATGGTTAGGTTAAAGGGTATATCCAAGGGAATATTCCATCCTTGGTGTGGTTAAGAGTCAACCAAGGTTAAGTGTAGAGAACTAATCATAGTTGGGTTAGGAGAACCATGGTCGGGTTAAGAAAGAATATCCAAAGGAATATTCCGTTCTTGGAAAGAAAGTGTGGATGTTGGTGAGTTGTAAAGATGGGATGTGAAAGGGTGTAAGGAATATAAGAGTTGGATTGTGTGTGTGTAAGGGAATATGTAAGTATGGATGTGATGGGGAGCTTTGTGTATGTAGAAGGTGAAATGGTTGTGAGTAGTGTGTGTATTTTGAATGTAAAGGTATTGGGAGTGTAGAGAATATGTTGTATAGGATGTGATGTGTAAGGTATGAGTTGTATGTGTAAGGAATATTGTAAGAGTGAAAAGATGGGGAGCCTTGTGTGTGTATTTGGGAGAGTATGTGAGTGAAGTGTGTATATTTTGAAAATAAAGGTGTGTGTATGTGAGTATGTAAAAAAGAGTGTATAAGTGTATAGGGAAGTTTATGTATGGGTGTATAAGAGAGTGTATGGGAAGTTGGTAAAGTATGGGAATATTGTGTGGGAGTTTGTGTGGAGACAAAAAATACACTTTGTGTAAGATGTGTAAGGAATATTAAGAGGTTGTTGGAAAGGTATTTTTGGAAAGAATTGTGGGAGATTTGATGGTTTGACTTTTGTAAAATGAGATTAAGAAGTAGATTAAGAAAGATTAGTAAATAATCTATTTGTCATTAAGAAGAAAAGGTTTAGACAATTAAGATTATAAGTTGAGAAAATCATAGATTACTTATAAGTCCAAGTAACACAACGTCAAGAATCCATAGTTCCATAACTCGTGACTTTCCACGACTCGACGTACTCAACTAACACCTTGATACAAACAAGTCAAGTGCTTTGCCTTGATGTAAAGCATAACCCATGCAGGTAAGGATGCATTTACGCAAAGAGACCTTGGACTTAGTTTGACCAATAAGGGAGTAAACCCGTTATGTGATTAGAGAAGACGTAAGCACGGGATATGAGCATATGGATGCTTTCACATGATGTTACGTGAAATATATAAGCTCCCCAAGTTTAGAAAAGCCTTGGCTAGAGGCGAGAGTTAGAAAACATGAGTTGGTGTTTTCCCATAAGTAGGTGTGTTAAAAGTTGGATCTCTCTAATCCCAAAACTCGTTTCGAGTGTTTTCAATTAAGCACATATGATGCGTGAGATTGCACCCTCGCAAAAAGGTTTTACTTCTCAAGGGATCTTGAGAAGCTTGCAATCCCCACCAGGCAGTGTACCTGACCGATGTAGTATAGTGTAGTGGCAAGTACCGGGGGATTGATCGTTCTCTATGGGAATAGTGTCGTTAGGATTGAAAAGCTACTCTAATAGGTCTAAGGGTGAGGGAAGATTCTTTTTGTATTTTTGTATTTTTTAGAAAAGCAAGTAAAAATCTCGGGTTTGAAGGAGTGGGCGGAATTAGTTGCTAGTCAACTAACCCAAATAACTACTAATGCAATTAAAATAAAATAAATGAAAGTAATGTTTGTGAAAACTTATATGGAGAGAAGTGTGTTTACTTAGATTTCCTTACTCCCTAACTATCTTTTACCGATTGATTAGTGTGTATTAATTGCGTGAATGACAGATTGTATTCCTTAATACCGGTCGTGGGAGTGTGTACGGACTTCCCCAACTCTACAAGCTCCTACTTCACTCCTATGTCGAGCCGGCTAAGAAGCTCCTAACATGGGATCACTAGAATTCGCTAATGCATTAAATACAATCAAATAACCTTAGTACACCTTGGTTCATGTTTCTTAAGACGTTCAAGCATGTCACCAATTGGAAGTCTGCCAGTTTTCTTAAGCCTAACATCGATAAACATTCATCCAATACAATTAATAACACACTATTCAATCAATAATCAATAGTTAGGTTTCATTAGATCTAAGCAAACACAAAGAAAATATAGCCTAGCATGTTAAACAAAAGACAAGAACAAGATAGAATCAAACAACACATAGACATATTGAATGATTAATTGATTACTTATCTTCAATGTAACATGGAAGATCTCAAGGCAGAAAACCTTGAAAAAGCTGCTGAAAATCGTCTAGGATTTCTCCCTTAAAAGTTCCACACCAATGACTAAAAATTATGAGAATATATATAGAAAATCAGATCTGACGGCGTCTCGTTATAGCCTTGACGCCGTCACCTCGCCGTGATTAGGGTTTCTTGATGGCCTTCTGTTAGGATTTAAGTTTTCACAATATGGTGACCTAATAAGTGATATCAATCGCTAGAAGAAGGTGTAGTTTTTTTGTTTTTGTTTTGAACGACTCAAAAACCATTTTTCATTCGTTATTTTTTGCTAAATCTTGCTACTTTCTTGTTTGTTTCGTGTTTCTATCACATCTTTGTCTTCAAACTTGTATTACAAACTCAAACAACCAACAAAGTCTCAAAATTTTTCAAAAAATATAAGATTCGTACCTTTGTACTAGTTTTCGAAATCTTTGAGATTTTTGAAAAGTGGTTCAAGTTTGCAACTTTCTTTAACATTTCATCATTTTAAGGTTAGTTGTACAAGAATCTTGGATTAAAAACGTGTTTTTGGCTTGCTTTTTTCAAAAACAAAAACTGCCCAAAGTGTACTATTTTTCAAAATCTTTTTGCCCCAAATTTTCGAAATCTTTTTTGCCCCAAACTTTTGAGATCTTAGATTTTTACTTCAAAGGTGTTTCCGTTGCTTACTCAGTGCTTTTCTCTCTTGTATAAGAAAGAAAACACTTCGACTCGTTGGATATTTTCGAGCTTGTATAATCTCGAAAATTTTGGTACAATTTTTTGAAATTGTGAAACTTTCGAGAAATTTACAAATTTTTCGAAATCATATTTTGTTTTCGAAATCTTTGGTACTTTTCGAAATTCTTTCATATTCTTTCGAGAACTTTACTGATTTCACTAATCTCTAAGATCTCGATAACTTGAAATTTTTTCGAAAACCTAATTTTTCGAGAACTTTTGAAAACTTTCGAGAACTTTGAGAATTTTTCGAGATCACACAGAACTTTCGAGATCTTTGGACTTTAACTGACTTTCGAGAACACACTTGGAAAAGTTTTCGAGAATTGGCATAACACTTATACCTTCTACAAGATCCATTTACACACAAGTCTTTCATCATGTCTCAACCACCGTATTACAACTTTTCTCAACAACCGTATCATCAAAGACAACAATTTCGTCAACAACAGTAGCAGTATCACCAACCACAACCTCAACAACCATATCCATATCATCAAATGGTTTCTGATGCGCGTGGATTGCAACACGCACTACGTTTTACCTCTCGAGGGATCTCGAGAAGCTTGCAATCCCCACCAGGCAGTGTACCTGACCGATGTAGTATAGTGTAGTGGCAAGTACCGGGGGATTGATCGTTCTCTCGCAGGGAATAGTGTTCGTTAGGCTAAAGGCTACTCTAATCTAGGTCTAAGGGTGGAGGAAGATTCTTTTTGTATTTTTATATTTTATGAAAGCAGTAAAATCTCTGGTTTTGGAGGATAGGGCGGAATTAGTTGCTAGTCAACTAACCCAAGTTATCTACTTTTAATCTACTTATATTTTTGTATTTTTGGTTTTGAGAAAATCAGTGGTGGAGAGTAGTGTTTACTTAGATTTCATTACTCCCTAACTATCTTTTACCATGTAACTAGGTCTCTACCCGTCCGATGGACGGTTTTCTTAATAGCAAATTAAAATCGTAACATGGTATTTGTTAAGGTCCAAATAAATATAGCAGAATGCATACACTTTGCGACAGATATATTAAAAGAGTTTTAAAAAATAATATGATGTTTCGGTTGCTTATTTAAGAAATCATATTGTAATATAAGTTAGGCCTTTTTTATTTTATTTTATTTTATTTTATTTTATTTTTATTTTTATTTTTTTTTTATTTTTTTTTTGCTGCTGAATTCAATGAGTTTAAAAGCAAGTGAGCCCATTTTGTTTAAGCCAATGAATGGGAGGGGAAGCTTTTTCTTTCCTACCCAAAAAAAAAACTAATACGGAGTATATATCAGTGTGGGCTCAATTCTTTCCCCTCTATTAAGTCAAAAGTAAACACCCCCTTAGAGTACCCCAAATAAAAAGCAACAAACATGCATTTCAATTAAAATACCTCAAATAAAAAACATCAAACATTCAATTCGATTAGCACTAAGAAAACATAAAAGAACAATGCTTAAACGATATATTTCAGCATTCTTTAATGTGTTTCCAGTGGTTACTTGATTTATGTTCCATCTCCTTTTCCTAGACATATTAAAAGAACTTGTTAGGTTGAGTTGTTAGAATTATGAAAGTAATGAATTGCATGTAATTTAAATTAAAAGACTCACCGACTGTGATGCAACTATTTCATTGAACACAAAATTCAAGACACAATATTAGCAACATGATTACATGTGTTATGGTTATTCTTTGGTAATTAAAATAACCAATGTTTCCCAACCATGTCATATAACTCATGCGGAATTTTGTCTCGGTTATCAGCAAACGAATCATACAAACTAAAAGCAAATTTACCAGTGATTGTAGTAACTTCATGATTTTGTTTTTTTTTAAAAAAAAGAAAAGAAAAAAAAAAAGTTTTGAGTTACAAGTTTGTAATTAGACTATATTCATCAAATTAGGTTGCCAACCCAAATAGTACACTATTCATATAAATTAATAATATTTTAATACTCCATACTCCAATCCAAACTTTTCTTCCAACCTAACATTGTGTTCTCAAGAAAAAAATAAAAAGAAAGTGAAAGTAAAGTAAAGTAAAAGTGAGTAAAGTAATGAAGAGGAAGTAAAGTTGACTTTCACCCTACACTCTGTTCCCGAGTTTTTATTTGGAGAGAAAAGAAGAGAGGGGGAGTGGAAATAACAAAATATTTATGTTCCCGAGTTTTTTTTGGAGAGAAGAGAAGAGAAGATGAGAGGAAATTATGCCAAAACTTCTCTCCTAATCTTCTTCCCAAATTGGGATGATTTGGAGAGAAGATGATTTTTGTGCATAATTTTATTGAATCTCTCCTCTTTTCTCTCTAACTTGGGAACACAAACAAAAAATCAATATTTTTTCCTCTCCTCTTCTTTTCTCTCGTTTTTAACCTCTCCATTTCTCTTCTTTTCATTTTAAAGTGGGGTGAAAGTTTTCAATGCAAAATCCTCACTTTCACTCCTTAACTTTCACTTTACTTCCTAACAAAAACTTGAGAACACAACAAAAACCACTTTCATTTTCTTTTCTCCCTATTAAGTCTTATGGCAACTCAAGATCACAACCCCAATCTGCCACATATTTTTATTTTAATGGCTATTTGTTTTTTTTCTTTACTTTTTCTTTTTTCTTTTTAATACTTATATTATTTTAGGTTGGATTGTTGATAAATGGTATAAATTGGTTGTATATATTTTGTGTAGGTGGAGAGAAGAGAAAATAATATTTTAATAAAATATGAGGTTGGGTTGGGTTGTTGATAAAACAATCTTATATGTTAGAGTCCATGGCTTGTAAACTTCCAAGTACCGTACCCCTGGAACACCCTTTTTGTACTTGCAAGAATTCCTTCCTAAAACATATTTATCACATATTCTACTGGCTTTCGAAAGGGTTAATTAATGTGTAAACATAAAGCAATGAGATGGGTATTGTTATGATGAGAATATTGTGATTCTTCCGATTAGTGGAGGTGGCACAGTTTTATTGCAAATTAGAACATGCAATAGACATCCATCGTTGGTCCTTATAGTATCAAGTTAGAATATGAAATAGTCATTGAGTTCTTAACTACACATATTTGTAGTGATCATTCAATCTTTAAAATTCAATTTTTATAATTATATATTTATATAATTATCAATACAATAATCTTAAACTAAAAGGATTTAAAAAAATTGCAACTTATTATCTCACAGACGATTTTACGTAGCCATGTCTATAGTAACATCAAACATGGTGTATTAATAAGTTTCACGTAAATTATGAGACATTGACACAATTACTATGGTTGGTGGTTTTAATATATATTTCGTATCAAGTTACATCTTATGTTTGTTTTATTAAAAAATTGCATAAATTTATTTTCATGACGAGTTGCATAATATAATCAAGTACATTCATTCACTTTTACGTCGTAAATAACAACACATGAATATCGTCTTTATAGATGCAATCAACAATTAACACTGCCAACAAACACCACCAAATTTCTTTACTATTACTATATATCGGCCAATTATTTTTGTGTATTTTCTTCTGCCATCACCGCAACATCATGCTAGTATTATACAATAGAGTTTAGTGAAATCTTGTGTTAAGATATCAGTTAGGAAGCCCGTGGTCATAATAATAGCGGATTTCAAAGAGAGGATGAATATTAGATTATTAGTATACCTCAAAGACTTTTTGGTGAAGGTTTGGGTCAGGCATAAGGCATATAGACGACTGAAAAGCCATTCTGGATAACCGTATGGGTCATTGTACCATAACAGCCCATGTTGCACCATTGAAATAAGCACTATGATCACACTTACAAATTTTAAAGCTAAAACACTAATTGTGTATAAATATATACAACTGTAGGTTATGGTAGTTCTTCGTGTGGTTGCCCTAAGCATCCGTTACTGCCCATGCGTACTTCAAAATTTTATAACCTATGTGGGTGATCCTAACTCATCCCATTATCTATACTACATATAAAGGAAAAATGGTCAAAGTGGAAAAGTGAAAAGTCAAGTAATGTTGAATGTTGAAAAATCTTATTAAAGGAAATTATGAAATGTAATTAATACTCTTATTAAAACACCCCATTACTTAAAATTACAATGATTTATTCACATTGTACAACCAATTAAAAACATATCTACCAAATTAAATACAACCAATTAAAACACAAACCGGGTTCACCCGGGACGCTTCAAACCCGACGGGTTGACCTGGTTTAATTTGACCTATTTTCGACCCAACCTAGAAAGTTGACCCGGTTTAAATCGACCTATTTTTCGACTGGAACGGTTCAACCGGTTGAACCACCCGGGTCGAACTGGGTTTCAAAACATTATCCATTACTTAAAAGTACAATAATTTATTCACATTGTACAACCAATTAAAAACATATCTATCAAATTAAATACAACCAATTAAAACAAAAACCGGGTTGACCCGAGACGCTTCAAACCCGGACGGGTTGACCCAGTTTAATTTGAACCGTTTTCGACCCAACCTTGCAAGTTGACCCGGTTTAAATCGACCCATTTTTTGCCCGGAACCGTTCAACCGGTTGAACCACCCGGGTTGAACCGGGTTTCAAAACATTATGTTAAATTCCCAAATCTTCAAACTTTTATTGTTTTTCGTTTATAACCTATAAAATTTTTTTATCAATAAACTATTTGTCGCTATAAAATCCCGTTGCTATGCACGGGTACTCGTCTATATCTCTAATTTAAAAACTTAATCAAAACTTAAATAAAAACATGAAAACTTACGTTACACGTTCAATTTTTTTTGTCTAACTTAAAAACATGGAAAGTTAAATGAATAATTAATAAAAGAAAACATGGAAATGTAAAATCGTTTTGTCAACTTAAGAATGAATACACACGTATATAAAAACAAACTTTTAAATACTAGACGAGTACCCGTGCATAGAAACCAAATTTTATCGCGGCAGATAGTTATAGTGATATTTTGGTTACACATAACGTTACACGAACCACTTAACCAAAATATCATTATAATTAAATGCCGCTATAAAATCTCGTTGCTATGCACGGGTACACGTCTAGTTATTTATAAAAATCTTATTATGCTTTTGTCATCAAGCAATCCTACCAAATTCCAAAATCCATATTTCATGATTAAAAGAATCATTTAGTCGTCTATAAATAGAAGGTGTTTTGGGTTAGAAAACGCATATTATCAACAGCCCCACTTTTGACGTGTCTCAAAAAATCAAGCTAGTGCAACGAACACACGATCAGTTTGCATACTTAAAGCTTGTACTTAAAGCTTGTACTGATTAATCGGACCATCACCTTCGCTAATCAGACTCTTTTGTTTGATAAAACATCATCACCACCTGAAGATCAAAGAAAAATAATAGTAGTATACTATCGATTTGCATGATCAGTCATGATACTAAGCTCAATGCTTGGTACTAAGTGCATAAACTGGTCAGATTTAACTATGGTCTATGTATACTATCGATTTGCATGATCAGTTGTGATCTACCAAAATAGAACATACTCTTTGCTTGTGACTTATTTATCTTTGTTTTTTGTTTTTTAAACTTACTGCAAGATAGTGTGTGACAGAAGTTGGAAACTCGTGTGATGCATAATCAGACACAATGTATTTGCCAATCTCTTTGGCAAAGTTAGCGCAATATGCACAAACATTAGAAGCAATGTAAGACATGAAGGAGCTTCTCTTGACCGAGGACATGACCTCAGATAGGAAGGCGTGGAGAGATAGAATTAGGATCTACGGGTAGTCCCGGCTAGGTGCTTAGTGGGTTTAGGTTGCTGTAGATGTTTTGGTTTTTGGGTTCTTAGTTTCTGCTTTGCCTTAGTTTTTAGGCCCCGTGCGTTGCTCTGCTTTTCTATGTTTTGCTTTTAGGTTGTTGTAGATGTTTTTGGTTTTTAGTCTTAGTTTCTACTTTTTGCTTTAGTTTTAGGCCCCGTGCGTTGCCCTGCTTTGCTTTGCTCCTTTAGGTTTGCCTGCTTACTTGGTGCTTTTGGCTTTTTGTTTTCATTTGGACCTTGCTTTGTTTGTGCCCTTTACTTGTGCTTTTTAGCGGTTTCCTCGTTTGCATCCCCGTTTTGTTTGCCTTTTGTGTGTGTGTGTGCGCGCGCGCGCATTTGCCGGAGGTCTCGTTGGAAGCAGTCTCTTTACTCCCGGGTTTATCCTGGGGTAGGGGAAGGATCTGTCTACATTATACCTCCCACATACCCTGCCCCGGCGGGATTGGGTTTGTTGTTGTTGTTGTTGTTGTTGTATTAGAAGCAATGTAAGAAGAGCAATCCCACATATATAACAATGGCGTATCCTAATAACATCTTCTACAGAATTTATACTATTACATGTCTTCTATTTTTCAGCCTAATCATTAAAAAGAATTTATGCAACACACTCTAAAAAATTCTTGGGTTCGTCTCAAATTAGAGGTAAACTAAAGAAGTTTTTAAATGATAAATTGACTTGGAACATAAGAAAATATCGGAAGTTACTGAATTGATGACATATATGACAAAGATTAGCTATTTCTATTTCTATGTGGAAAAGATTATACAATGGTGATACAAAGGCCAAACTATGTTCCTCTCGCATTATTCAGTAAATCACAAGCAATTAAAAATGCAAGTTTAATATAAATGTAAGTGAAGATAAGGTATTTCGAGAAATTTAAAGTACAGGCGTGTTTTAGTAGCAAAGTATTCATAGGCACAAAACTGAAACATCTAAGGACCAAGTCATTTATGAATTCTTGAGACACTATATATGAAAATTTTATTGTTGCAAGTACCGGGGATAACTGAAACATCTAAGGACCAAGTCATTTATGAATTCTTGAGACACTATATATGAAAATTTTATTGTTGCAAGTACCGGGGATGCCATCCTAAATGCTTAAAAATAATAAAACATGAAAAATCATACCTCAGTGCTAGAAAGATTGATTTGATAGGAAAGATATGAGAAAAAAAGTAACTTTTTAGCCCATCTACGTCGTTTATAATCCATCAGTTTCTACTCAAATAAAGGAAACAACTAACGCCATGGTAACAACCTGAACCACAATACCAAGGATAAATGTCATGGGATTGCAATATTATTTAACTGACAGAAAATTGCTTAAGAGGTTCAAACATCAATACCCAATCATACAGGAATATGGGAAATAACAAAGAAACCTCGTTTGAATTACATGTGCTTCATGACCCTAACTTAAAAAGATCCAAATGTGAAAGAAAAAAAATAAATAAATAAATAATACTTTAAACATTTTGAGATGTAAGGAAATTACTATGAGGAACAGAATCCTAAGATAAAATATATTGCAGACTCAGTGCAGGCCTTAAATAAAAGCAGGCTCAACATATCAATGTGTTTGAACCTCCTTAAATATACCCTATTTGACCACTCTAACCAGTTCTGAATTGCTCGATATCTTGCCTTTGTACGTAACTCATATGTTGTGCTTAGTTAAGAAGGAATAGCTATAAGGGATTAACTAATAAAAGGAACGACATAACATTATTGGAAATGGAACCTTATATATAACTACCACTTTTTTTTATCCAAATTGTTTAAAAAAGTGGCCATCACAAAAAGAACTATTAGCCATACAAAAGATGAGACTCTACACAAATATTTTGACCAACCTTAATATCTAAGAAACTAAAAATCCAACATTAGCCCCCGACAATAGCGTCCTCATGTACATTCAAATAAATTAATGGGATCAACTTTCTTGTTCATATGAATTCTCTAATACCACCTTTAAAAAGCTCTTCTTGCCTAATATTTGAACAGTGAGGTGAATAAAGGCCTTCAACGTTCAATAAATATGTATACCATTAATAGTTGTCACCACCACGACAATTGTATCGAATACATCCAGAGCAATAAAGACTGAATTAGAGCTTGAAAACTAAATGGGGGAGAAATTCACGGAAAATGGGACGCGTCATATTTTGTGTACGCGTTATGTCTAAATTTTTTGCCACCTACTCTTTTACTTTTACCAACAACTACTAAATCACCAGCAATTTAGCAGTTATGATTAGAGTGGCGCATTAACTACAATCATGAAGATCATGTACAAGTAAACAATATTAGGCTAATTAACATAAAGAAAAAAAAAAAGTGAACATATTTCTTAAAGTATATCTAACGAAACAGCAAACCTGCATGGCTGCATTTGATCATAGCTTAAGAGCGCCTACAAGATAGGAGTTGCACAAAGTAGTAAGATTCATGAACGTCTTGAATTATTGCAGCTTTCTTAAACTTGAAAAAAATATGTCAAAGGTGACTCACACAAATAATCATATCCTGAACCGTTCACTTGCCTAGAAAAGTTAGATCCCTGCTGCACATAGTGCCTGAAAGCGATTTTTTTAATAAATGAAGAACTCAAGTAAAAAACACCTAAATTTCAATGACAGAGATATTTCCATTTGGAAATTGCAAGACCAGCCAAAAACACTTGATCCTAGTGTTCTACACTCAAGAATACCTCACTGAGATTCGCGAAAGCTTTTAATCCCTATGGCGACAATTCAAACATTATGAGCTGAAAAAGAAAGCAACGTAGTGATCTCTCATTTACACAAAAAGTATTTGATGTAATGCAAAATTTAATAAAAATAAATCTCATCAGTTGAACCAAGCAAAAGATCTTCTATAAAACAAGTAGTGGCTTATTTATGCTTTATTATAAATGACAAAAAAATAACTTCAAACTGAAAATAATGTGTAACTTCATTAAACACCTTACCAAGACACATAAATTTATTCATTTTATCATGCCAACGTAATCTTGCATTATGCATACATGAGCTGATATACTTATGATCAGCAACCGCACCATCAAGGTAAAGAGGCCTTGCGATAGGTTTGATGAAGCCCAGGTTTCTGAAGTGCGGAGTTTCTGTACACACCATTAACTAATATTCTTGCTGCACTATGTCCAAGCACCCTACACACTGAACAAATACACATAAAGGATTTTATAGAGTTTTACAAATGCCAGCATAAAATAATCATGATAAGCTTAGTGACTTGCATACTTTAACTCTAAAATCCATTAGTAGAATAAACAGGTCTGCCAATTGCCATTGAACCAGTAGCATGGCTAGAATCCTTAACAGCCATTATACCCTGAAATATCCAAAATGGTAGGAATGCATTATGTAAGTGTATTATGTAAGTGTCATAGGAACGCATTGTGTACTATCAAGAGTAAGTGTGATAGAAATGCCTTATGTACTAAAATAAAGTTGATCAAGAGCTTCAAACATCAATATCGGCTAAAACTGAGTAAATCTCAAACAAACCTACACTAAATAACCTGTAGCTTCATGGTCGTTGTTAAGAGCATTATATGCCATCTAAAAAATATGTACATTTTGAATCCAGTCATCCACTTTCCTCCATTTTCACACCATTTTCAAATATTAACTCCCCTTTGAGATATAAAGATGGTCTTTTCATCAAATGGAAAACAAAATAGATCAAAAATGTAACAGTAATTACAATAAACTTATTAACTTGTTTATTTGAAAAGTATGAATATTGCTTTGGACTAATAGAAAAACATCCCATAATTAAAAATATGCCAATTTAGTCCGGCCTTTATGAAAAAAGGAGTCTTTTTACAAAAGTCAATATGTCTGGACACGGAAAAAAATACGCTAGTTGACCTGAACTTATTTTGATCTGTTACCTAATTTGCTCGACATATTGCCATCACTATCTCACATCTAGTAGAGGTTTGATAAGGATGGGAGGTATGGTGTGCACATGTAGCAGCTGCAGCATCTGGCTAAAATCCTGTGTACTCATCAAGAAGATCGCGATGATCATGAAAGAATGAAGCAACCTGCATAGATTAAAAGCAGTACTCAGTAATGAAAATCAGTCCAATGAAATCAATCACAACTACTATGCAACATTCTTTTAAGAGCTACAGAAAGACAAATTACAGTTCATTACAGAAACGAAGACAAACTATAGTTTATTACAGAAACTAAGAAAAATTATAGTCACTACAGAAACTAAAGGTTCGAAAAGGTTAAAGTTTTTAGCTCATTTACCTTTAAAGCATAAAACTTAAGAAATAATTTCACGTAGATATCTGCATTACCATATATTCTCAATGTCCAAGTTCTCTTGAAAAACATGTTCTGGTCACTGTTTGAACATTCATCATATTTATGAATTATGAGATGTGGTTCGAGTCAGTACAGCTCTTGTAACCTTTCCCACCCAGGTTGCAAGCTACCAAGTAGCAACAGTTTAGCTAGCATGTATCTGAGACACACTTCTTCTAGCAGCCACAATACCCAAACAAATAACAATTGCACATTTCAGAATTATAGGATTGAGCAATAAGTAAATGAGAATGATTATGAAACAAAGAAATATGATTGTATTTTTTCATCAGCAATCACTGGGTATTGGGTGACTTATAGTGTCTCGACCCTAATATTAGATAGCATTTACCCTTCATTTAAGTTTTTATCTTTAATTAAGTATGCCCCATCACCTAGAACCAAACATATCATATATATTATGAAAAGATGCTTGTCCCAAAAAGAAAAAAAATGCTTGTCCCATCTTATTGAAATGAAAATGAAAAAGAAAAGAGAAGAACCCGCATAAACTTAGAAACGCCTAATAGATTGTTATTTCCATCTACTGTATGTGGGCTTTATGATCCACACATTGTTTACGGTTTTTCCCACTTTAGGGGTGTTTGGGATCAATTTAAAACTATTTGTATGCTTGAATATATAGTAGGTACCGACCTGTTCAATTTTGAGCGCTTATTTAACTTAATTAAGTAAATAGCCATACACTCAAGTCCACATTTGCGTTAAAAAGATTAAGCAGATTAGTCAACTAACCAATCCCGTACCCCCTTAATCAATTTAAACACGTTAAAAAATCTATGGAATGTTCAGAATATGAAACTCACATACACCTAGCAACCTGTCTAAATCTAAGATTGTGGTACTTTTCTTCTACATATAAGGCACATATGATTGAATCTAAATAGCAGTTTAGTTTAGCCTGTATCGGAGATGCACATTTTCTAGCAGAGACAATACCCAAACAGATAGCAAATGCACATTTCAAAATTAAAGAAAAATTAATCAACCAATGCGAACGATGGTGAAACTAACATATACTAATAATCGGTTTCCGGCGACAGTACCAGATAAGTAACCATGGAATCCTGACTTTAATTTCCCAATAGTATTAAAGATTAAAGTGACCGCTGACTCTCATTAGCAATCTTGGAGTGTTAGGCAACTTCCAAAGCCTCAACCCTATACTTTGTTGCATTCTCCTTCAATTCTTTTTATGTAACATATTTACATCTCATACAATCAAAAACACAAACAAAAAATAAATCACACGTATACTTTATCTTGGTTTATGTACCAAAATTTATAGTAAAAGCCACGAAACTGAACCGGTTATGGAGCATACTTTGCAAACTTCATCAGGATATCAATATGACAATATCCATAGGTAGAAAATGGTTGGGTCAAGTGGTATGAGTAACGGGTCAAAATCATTTATAGCCAAAACAGGGTCAGGCATGCTAGGTTGACACATTTGTTGAAGTTTGTCCCTTAATTTTTAACTTGGTACGTAACTGATTCGTTATGCATTCAATAGGATTGTAACATATAACATCTTTTGAGGCACACTACAATTCAAATGATTATCTACTTCAGTATTTCCAAAACACATGTACTGAAAACTACAAGTGTAATGTTGAATAGAAAACAACATGTTCCACACTTACATTTGTTAGAGAAAAATAATGGGCCCACCGAAGAACATCGACACTATGATTAATGATTGGATATTAGCCCTCAGCATGTATATGTACATCCCGTTGATTTTGTAGTGATCCAATGAGCTGCTCCTTTCTAAATGTTACAAAGAGCAATAACAAAGTCGGTACCTTGGTCACGGCCACAATCGAGGAGGTCCAATGTACTATAGTTAGTTTGATACCGAACACTATTCTCGAGAACACTGTCATTAATTGATTCAATTAAGGGCCTCTTCTTCCAATGCGATCCTATTCCTTGAAGTATGTTAAGATGATTGAAACGATTAGTAAACAACATATACTAAGTACTAACTATGAACATCCAATTGTACATTATGCAGTTTACCCATTCAACCCATTTTAGATAAAAACATAACCTGAATCTACTCATTTATGCAAAATGGGTTGATATTGCCACTTCTACTATTAATATAGAAGGGTATAATTCATATGGGGTATAGTTTTAACTTTTAAGCATACAAGCTCGTAGTGCGGTCCATAAATGTTAATACAACAACATCACCAGCATAAACAGCCTCCTTTTTCCAGAACTTCATATTTTGATTTCCTTAGACCCAAGAACAATGGCAAATTGACCTATAAATCCAAACAAAAATAGATGACATAAGTAATATATACAATATTAGATAAACATCAATAAACAATACGGCTTAGTTCTAAATATAAAAACCAGCACCATGTAGGGGAGAAGTAAAGAACACTTTCATTATGGTTGATCTATATTAACATGCATATAGTCTGGATACAGTGGCACTATTCGTCTATATGACTTGATATGGAGGCTCCAACTTGAGGACGTTTAGAAATACATACTAATTGGCGCTATACATTTACATAACATCAGCTTTATGTGTGTATAAACTGTGTAGATACTACATGTTTCCATATTTCTCTTCAACTTCATGTCGATCTTTTAAATTTTTAATTTTGGTCTCATTGGTGATGGTCTTAATGCGATAGGTGTTTATATATAAACTCAACCAAATGCAGCTCTTAAATTTCATCAATTGAGTACACACATATCAAAAATGGTGAGGTACCCTACACCAAATAATTTACTACTAAATTTCAGCAATTCCAATATGGAAACCCGTTACAAAGCAAAATAGATCGCAAGCATATGACAGAAACTAAAATGCACTATTTTGAAAGGAAAATCCACATTTATAACTTTTTAGGTAGGAAGAGGATAATAGCAACTATCAAAAGCAAGAGAATATAACGCATATACTTATAGTGCAGACAACAATGAACAATAATATTGTCAAGAATAAAAAACATAAACTAACCTGATTTAATCTCAGTTTCTCTCCTTCCCTTCTGCTACAGAGGAGTCCCTAACCTCGACATCTGGTTATCATATGACTAAATTTAAAGCACATCAAAAAAGAAGAATGAATGAAATAAATTTCCGTGCTAAGGTAAAACGTCTTAACCTAGTCTTATTCACAAAATCGTCAACTAATTCATGAAACCATATGAATGAATTTAAATGATTGATAATTGAAATTAATCGGCCAAATAAAACTAACGCTAATATTGATGAATTATATACCTTTAAATGACTGATTCGTGATTTAACCTAGGGAGCAGATTGAATTGTGGTTTCATATAACTGATAGTCTACTGAATATGAATGGGAGAGGCAGTTTACCCATGAGTAGTGGATGTATGAACGGTTAATTGCAATGGAAAGTGGGTGGTTTTTCATTAGGTTAAATTACTTTGTGAACAAAGAAGCGGGGAGATATTTAAGGAGAGGAAGACACGTCAATAAATGCATACGTGGCTTGCTTAGAATTTTGACAAGTACTCTGTTAGTATCTTGATTTAGTGAGATAATAGATTTTATTTGGGAGTGGTTATAAGGACCTCAAAAATACAAATGGTACCCTTATTTTATTTTATTTTTTTATTTTTATTTTTTTGTATTCAAAATATAAACCAGAAAATACAGAATAAAAAATATAAAGTTTAACCAGTAAAAAAATTGAGGGGATAAAAGAAAATTTTGTACTTTTACCCACTTTACAGGTGGGGTAGGGATACATATAACATAAACTTATTTCATTTTATTTGGATGCTTTGATTTGAGTTATATATTCTGTTCATCAAGAAACTTATTTCATTTTATTTGGATGCTTTGATGTGGCACTAACAAGAAAATTGCAAAAAGGGTTTTTTTTACAATGGTTTTATACATAAGAAATATTATGAATAGACTTATAGACTATATAATTGTGTCACTTAAAGAATTAAAGCCAAATATTACAAAGGGACTTAAATTATACAAATGTAGGTAATATGGTTTGTTCATTACCACTTTAACAACGGTAACTTGTAGTTGTTATTAGAAGAAGTATGACGGGATATATATATTTATGTCATTAACATCATTTCAACATCATGTTTTTCATTTTCTATGTAGACATAGATCGTTTCCACATCATTAAAATCTTCCTTAACCATTTTGATTTTCTTTTTTAAACAAAAATCTTTCACCTTCAATACAATTTCACTTTAATTTTTTAATCTCTTGAATAAAGTAAAAATGTGCCCTTCTCAATTAAAACTCGCGAAACATTGAAACAAGAAGGGCATGAAGAACAAAACTTAACTAATTGAGTATTTTGTTTTTTTTTGTTTTTGTTTTTTTTTTTTTTTTTTTGTGTTTCCTTTTTGTTGAAGATTTTTCCCTGTTAAAGACGAAGACGAATAATTCAATTCCTTTCAAATCTATTGCTTGCAATCGTATTTTTTTTTAGATACAAATCTTGTGTTTTTTAAAATTAATATAATGCATATTTTTAAAAGTTGTCGATCTTAGAATTGATCAAGAAAAAATATAATTTAAGTTGCTAAGTTTAAAAGTTATTTAAATGTAATTTAGACAAACTACAATAACTTAAACTAGTAAGGTACATGCGCGTTGCAGAGGAAGATACCCTGTGATTAAAGTCCAGACACCAATAATATGACAATGACGAGCTGATTAACCTGATATTAACAGAAAGAAAAATGATCTCGGTCAGGCCCGATTGATCCGTTTTTACCGGTTTCGACGGTCATCTCAGGTTCGTTCTCGGATGCCTTTTATTGGTTAGCTGAATAGTTGGTGACTCCAATTCCCGGTTAAACCAGTTGAACCCGTTGATCCGGTCCGATTTTTAAAACAATATTTCTATATGTACTATCATTATTTATCATTATTATTATTTTGAAATATGATTATGAGTAAGGATCAAATAAGAAATATAAGTAAGATAAGAAGAATGAGAAAAAACCACAACCACAAATATTAGATGCATTAACAAAAATATATGCATCTCCCTATTATTCTTTTACCTTATTTAAAATATGTGGCCACAATTTTTTCTCACTCTTCTCATTTCAATAATTCTTCTCACTAAATCCATGCTCATATGATTATAACATATTACAATAAATTCACATTACAACTAATAAATATTACAAATACAATTCATTCATATTAAAATTCATTCATATTACACTACAATTCACTACTACACAAAAGGCTATAAACACCCCCCAAATAGAAAGTGGTAATATAAAACCATATTTCTATGATAAAAAAACTAGCGGGAATGGAAGGAAGTGAGATTGGTCTTCTTTAAAAAACCAATTTTCATAATACAAAACGCATAGAAACTGGGTTTGCTGGTAAAAACTATTTTTTTTTACATATGTGTGACATTGGTCTTTAGGTAACAACATGTCTCTATGTATTTATGTTTTAGACATAATTTTTGAAGAAACAACCAGGTTGTATTACTTTGGTTTGAGCGGTTTTTTTTTNAACAAAGGGCGGTTTAATTCAATTTTTCAATTGAGTGGGATTAATTCAACTTTTCTATTCCTCTTTCATTTTCATTGTCTTTTAACTTTTCCCTCTTTTATTTCCCTTTAGCTTCTTATCGTTTTCCCTCTTTCCCATTCACAAACCCTAACATTCACAGCCGCTACCCAACGACGATATGCACCTTTACACAATCTGTTGCTACTTCACACAAAGTAGGTGTAAGTTTTACTTGTTTCCAGTCCACATCTTGAGTTCCAATATCTTCAAGAACTTGGTATGCAATCTTGCTCTAACACACATTTAATCATAAATTCGAGTTGTTGATAGGGTTATTGGTGTAAACCAAATGACTAAATATGATCCGCTAACAATTGGTCCCATTTTTAACACCTTCGATACCACCATAAGTGTTGGTTTTAAGCTTTATTGCATATATTCTTCTTGCTAGCCTTGTTCATAAGATCTCAGACTAGCAATTATGTGTATAATTTGTGTATTTTTGTTCATTTTTTTTTAATTTTTGTAATCTTTTTTGAATTAGAGTTTTTTATCTGAACGAAATCAAAGAGCATGAGGCATGAACTCTACTTTTGGGATCTGGTAAGTACACTTTCACGACATTGTGTATAATTACATGGCTATTATGAACTTGGTTTTGGTCACTTGATCATTTGGCTGATTGGGCCATAAAGTAAATATAATTAGCACTTTATCTCAGTTGACTATTTTAATTGGTCAGGGTTCGAAGGATGGGTGTTTTGTTGGTTGAAGGGACTGAAGGTTGGCCTTACGAGTATAACCCAGGTGCTAATCTTTGTTTATATGCTGTAAATTTGATATATTTGTTGACCGGTTGATGTTTTGTATGTTGTAAAAAAACTAGCGTAAAATGATGAAAAAAGCTGTTAGTGAGTGTTTGGATTAGCTTATTTCTTGGGTTTATGTGATTCTTTGACTTGGGAAAACTGATAAGTTTAGTTTTGTGTTTGGTTGATGGCCTTATGGGCTCATAAGCTTACTTTTTGTATCTCATAAGCCAAAGGAAAAAAAACTTATTAATAAGCTTATAAGTCCTTCACAGAAGCTACTGACGGCGCGACTTGAACACATTATATCGCTGTTTGAGAATACATGTATCAGTTTATGGTTTCTAACATTACTTTGTTATACAAATTATTGCAGTCCATGATGAGAATGAAAGTGTTGGTCCATCTGCAGATTCTGTGCTGGAAGGTGCTAAAGTGAACTAGGTTTGTAACATTACTTTTGATAAATGCAGTTACAATATTTGATAAATTTCCTTGGTTAGCTTAAAACTTTACTATGTTGCTTTTCTGTTTTCTGCAAAGTATTTGTCAATAACTTAGTGTTTTCTTCTTGAAAGTCCATCCTTAGTTCGAAACCCGCAACAATAAATGTCAAATGCATGGTGTTGCTATAAAGGGGATATTTGAATTAACTTATATTTGCGGCGAGTGATTGGGAAATTTGGGCGAGTTTTTACTTATTTGGTCTTTTCTACCATTTGTGTGACATTAGATTGAGTAGCAATCGTTTATTATTGTACTATGGTAAACAGGAAGAAGGTAAAACCATTGGCCATATGCAGTCTAATTAATGCCTGCCTTAAACTTTAAACTTAATATTTCTGGCTTTAAGACGTTCATTAAGAAAGAAAGCATTTGAAGTAGTGTATAGATGTAAGATGTTAGATAAATGAGCGCAGTTAAGCAACTATATGTGCCATTTTACGGTTAAGAATGTTGTGTTACATCAGTTTTTTAAAGAAGAAGAGGGTACAAACTCAATTTTATCCGAAATAACCAAATGATTTTATATGAGTTTGTTTCTGTTATTTTTTTATAGAACAATTTATTTTTTGTTTTAATGTAGGCGGAGGCCGCTTAGGCGCTTAGTTACAAAAAGTTCCACCAGCTCAAACGCAATCCAGTAGACGACATATGACTAAAGAGGTACCAACATGCAGACCATGTTATGAGTATGAAAAGAGACGTGGTAATCAGGCCATGTTAGAGTGTACAAGAATAAAGAACAGGCCAAACTCGAATTCACTGTAAGTAGACGATTAGCTGTAAGTGATGACGTATAGTCCATATTCGGGTTACGAACCCGATTAATGAACATCACTAACACCCAAGCCCACCACGAGTGGGCTATCATAACAATGATTGGGCTACCATACTAATGGTTTGGGTTCACGAAAGCCCAAACCCAAATACATTATTTATGGTCTAGATAAGGATCTCTTATTTATGGGATAAAGATCCATAGACCGGATAGGCATTATATGCCGAAGAGTGAGGAACACGAAATCTACAAGGATTTCGTGCCTATATAAAGAATATCATAATTCTCGATTAAAGGTACGATTTACAACCCTAACTCTTCAATACAACCCTAAAACCGATTACTTACTCTCACGCCGGAAGATAATCATGGGAGACAATCCCACGATAAGCCTAACGGTGTTTGTTTGCTTTCTTAGTGCGCATGTCTCAAGCATTAAGATCTAATTGGTACGAGAACAGGAACCCAAATAAGGAACGCCCAACTTTTGTATCAACAAGTGGCGCCATCCATGGGACCCGACACTAAGAACTAGAATGACGAAACACAAAAACTCAGGCCAGCGGACTCCGCAGTTGGAAAAAACACGTGGTGACCCCACGAGGAAGAACCATCAAGATTCAACCTCTAGGCAGGCCTCTGGAACAACCAGCGTGCCTGGTCATCAAGCATCGGGCCCAACCCTAATTCTCCCAACGGTAGAATTGCCCGCAGGGACCACCCAGACCACTACGGTGGTCCCAAGCACTGAAGAACTTCAGCGCACTCTCTTCAATACTCCCCATCAAACGGCACCCATCGTGGACAACACTGTGCCGCCAGGCGCGCCTAACCGGGATAGGGGACCTAATACGGAAGCAGAGATCGTTGCGCTGGAGGAGGACACGCCTGAGTTAACGCTAAGTAATTTTGTATCTCAAAATTACGAAACCTTAACTAACCTCATGCAAGAGGAGGCAAGAAGAAGGTCAAGTCAGAGCCTACAAGCCCGGCTTAATTTTAACGAAACATCCCCATCGCGCTACCAGGAGCGCGAAAACAATGAGAGGCGTACCAATGTCCACGCTAGACTTGGTACAACATCCGATTCACAATACTCGGAGGATTATGAAGACAATGAGAGGCGTACCAGTGTCCACGCTAGACTTGGTAATCGCAGAATCCAAGATAGACTTGGACAGCAACGCTCACCGAGCGAGAGCTCTTCAAGGTCTGGAAGCAGAAGAGTTCATGATAGACGGGGGAGACAAATTTCCCCAAGCGAAAGCCCCTCAAGCTCAGACTCTGAGGAAAAACGGCGCAAGCGCCGCAAAAGGGACGACTCTTCCTCAATTGACTCCTCGGACAACGAGGACAAAGAGACAGGACACTGGAAGTCCAGAGGAAGACATCGCGAGGAAGAAGACGAAGATATATCTCTTCCTTGGCGTCGCCAAAAGATTGATGCATTCACACGACGCATCAGTGATTATTCGGATCACAAGAAAAGGCGCATGCCCGCCAATGTTAAAACATATGATGGAACGGGTGATCCTGATGACCACCTAAAAATTTTCGAATCCGCAGCTACTATCGAAAATTGGCCACAACCTGTGTGGTGCCATATGTTCAACTCCACATTAGTGGGGAATGCGCGAACCTGGTTTAGCAAGCTTCCACGAAGAAGCATAAACGGGTTTGAAGAGTTGCGAAAAGCATTCCGCTTGAATTTCACTCAGAGAAAGAAGTGCGCCAAGAACCCTGTGGAATTGGCCAGAGTAAAACAGCGCCAAGGGGAATCAACGAGTGCTTACATGGAGCGCTTTAAGGATGAATGTATACACGTCAAGGCGTGTCCTGAAGTACTAAAAATTTCAGGGTTCATGAATGGGATTAATAACCCAGAGCTCATTAGGAAATTAAATGATAAGGTTCCCCAAACCTTCGATGAACTAATGAAGCGCACAAGGTCCTTCATCCAAGGTGAAGCTGCCGCAGTAGATAGCAAAAAAGGATACTCGAATTACAGATCGCAAGTACAGTCAAGGAAACAATCCAATGACCAGAGCGGTAATCGTAGTAAGAACTATCGCAATGATGGAGGCGCACGGGGAAACAACAAATATACCCCGTTGATAAAAACTCCAAGAGAGATATTTGCAACAGAAGGCGCAAACTTCCTTAAACCCCCACCAATGCGCACCCCAGAAGGAAAGCGCACAGGGAATGGATATTGTGAATATCACGGACAGAAGGGCCACACCACAAATGAGTGCGTCCAATTGCGCCAACTAATTGACAAATTAGTGAAAGAGGGCAGGATGGATCACTTAGTTAAGAACATCAAAGATGGGAAAGACAGATAAAGGACTGTGGATAAAAAGGAATCCCTAAAGATAAAGCTGACACAATCTGCATGATACAATCATGGCAGCGCAAGGTCAAGCAAAAAATCAGCCAAAGATTTTCTTCCGGTAATGAAATCTCTTTTCCCACTTTGACTGCGGACAACGCAGTGGCGGAACCACTCACCATCGAAATAAACGTGGGGGGTCACGATATCCACCGAATGTACGTTGATGGAGGAGCATCCGCGGATATAATGTACGAACATTGTTTCAAGAGGTTACGACCTGAGATACAGAGTCAGCTAGTCCCCGCCGCGACATCATTGACGGGCTTTACAGGAGAAAAGATATGGCCAAAAGGACAACTACGGCTGCTAGTTATGGTCGGTAATAAGGAGCACTCCACAAAAGCTTGGATGAACTTCATGGTGATTAGGTCTCCCTCGCCATACAACGGCATCATTGGAAGATCGGGAATATCATCCGTAAGCGCAGTACCATCCACAGCACATGGGATGCTCAAATTCCCAGTAAAAGGTGGCATTGTCACCCTCTACAATAACGCTGTGCCACCCGAAGAATGTAACACGGTTACATGTGAAACGACACACACTCCAGAACATAGCGCAACCAAGATACCGAACCTAAAAGTAGCAATCCACCCCGATTACCCTGAACAACAGGTATCGCTTGGGGGCTCGCTGTCTGATAAGGGCAAAGCATCCGTGTGCGCACTCCTGGAAAAGAATCTGGACGTCTTCGCATGGGAACCAAAGCACATGACTGGTGTGCTGCGGCCAAACTTGGAACACAAGCTGCAAATCCGACAAGGATATCCACCAGTAAGGCAGAAAAAGCATGGCCAAGCTCCAAAGCGTGCGAAAGCCATCTTGGAAGAAGTGCATAAGCTAGTGGACGCGGGTATCATGCGAGAAGTCTACTACCATGACTGGCTTTCTAATCCAGTGATGGTTAAGAAGAGCGATGGCAGTTGGCGGATNAGGCAGAAAAAGCATGGCCAAGCTCCAAAGCGTGCGAAAGCCATCTTGGAAGAAGTGCATAAGCTAGTGGACGCGGGTATCATGCGAGAAGTCTACTACCATGACTGGCTTTCTAATCCAGTGATGGTTAAGAAGAGCGATGGCAGTTGGCGGATGTGCGTAGACTTCACTGTTCTAAACAAAGCATGTCCACAGGACTGCTACCCATTGCCAGAGATAGACTGGAAGATAGAGTCCTTATGTGGATATCCTTTTAAGTGTTTCTTGGACACATATAAAGGGTACCACCAAATCTAAATGGCTAAAGAAGATGAGGAAAAGATAGCTTTTCACACAAGCCAAGGTGTCTATTGCTATACGAAGATGCTTTCTGGACTAAAAAACGCGGGCGCCACCTACCAGCGCTTGGTAGACAATGCATTTGAAAAGCAAGTAGGCTGCAACCTAGAAGTCTACGTGGATCACCTGGTCATCAAAAGCCATACTGAAGATGAAGTGGTGCGCGACATTGAAGAAACATTCAGAACATTAAGGAAGATCAATATGAAATTAAATCCTAAGAAGTGCACTTTTGGCGCTACAGAAGGCATGTTCTTGAGGTACTTGATAGAACCAGATGGCATTAAGCCATGCCCAGAAAAAACAGAAGCAGTCATCCAACTTCCTTCGCCACGCACGTTGAAAGAGGTCCAATCTCTGAATGGGAAACTAGCTGGTTTAAATAGATTCCTGTCCAAGTCAGCGGATAAATCACTCCCACTCTTTAAAACACTCAAGAAGTGTACAAAAAAAGGAGACTTTCATTGGACTACAGAAGCGGAAGAAGCTTTTATACAGCTTAAGCAGACTATAGCAGCGCTCCCCAAGTTAGTCGCACCCCGACCAGGAGAAGAATTGATCATGTACTTATCCGCGACTCATGGGGCAGTAAGCGCAATGCTACTGACAGACAGGAATTCGGTGCAAACACCGGTATACTTCGTAAGCAAAGCACTTAAGAAAATGGAGATTAACTATAGTCCAATGGAAAAATTGGTCTTGGCGTTAGTGTTTGCAGCCAAAAGACTGCGCAGGTACTTCCAAGCGCATCCTATAGTGGTGGTCACAGATCAACCTATCAAGCAAGTTATCTCCAAACCTGATGCATTTGGGCGATTGCAAAAGTGGAGTGTATTGCTAGGCGAGCACAACATCTCCTACAAACCACGCACTGCAGTCAAAGGGCAGGTTCTCGCGGACTTCATCATTGAAAAACCGGACACCGAGGATATAGCTCCACAACCCAAGGCCGAACTGCAAGAACCATGGATTCTATTCACGGATGGATCCTCATGCGTAGACGGTTCAGGCGCAGGCCTTATCCTCACTAACCCAGAAGGAATGGAATTCACTTACGCCCTACGCTTTGAATTTACAGCCACGAACAACGAGGCAGAATATGAAGCCCTAATCGCTGGGCTACGCATCGCAACACGAATGGGCGTACGCAACCTAGAGGCAAATGTGGATTCTCGATTAGTAGCCAACCATGTGTCAGGCGAATATGTGGCTAAGGAAGATAACATGATCCAATACCTCGAAAAGACGAAGTCATTAATCCAAGGGTTTGACAGGTTTACAATCAAACAAGTCCCTAGAGGGGAAAACAAGAAGGCAGATGCGCTGAGCAAGATTGCGTCTACAAGTTTTGCTCATCTGTCAAAACAGGTATTGGTGGAGATTCTAAAAGACAAATCCATCTCTGAGATGGAAGTATCTACGGTGATAGAAGAGGAAGGCCCTACGTGGATGTCTCCTATCATGGACTTCATAAGCAAGGGCATACTCCCTCAAGAACAGAAAGAGGCTCGACGAATACGGCGCACAGCGCAGCGGTTTGAGCTTAGAGATGGTGTCTTATACAAGCGCTCATTCTTACAACCATGGCTTAGGTGCGTTGGACCCCTTCAAGCGGATTACGTACTCCGCGAGATCTACGCAGGTTCATGCAGTATGCACTCAGGACCACGGTCTGTTGTGGCACGAGCCTTACGGTCAGGATACTACTGGCCCACTATGCACCGTGATGCGCGGGATATGGTACGAAAGTGCAGCGATTGCCAAGTTCATAGACCCATACCACGCCGACCACAGCACGAGCTAACACCTATCACATCACCATGGCCATTCTACAAGTGGGGAATCGACATCGCTGGACCATTCCCCGTTGCCGCAGGAGGATTGAAATTCCTTATTGTGGCAATAGACTACTTCACTAAGTGGATTGAGGCAAAGGCGGTGGCAACAATAACGGGTAAAGTAGACCTAGATCTACTGGAAGAAAGGCGTGAACGCGTAGCGATACGGGAAGAAAAATCCAAGTCAAGGATGAAGGATACTATGACGCTAAAGTACGAAGCACTTCATTCAGACCAGGCGATTTCGTATACCGCGAAAACGATTCAAGCCGCGCATAAGATACTGGAAAGCTCGGACCAAAGTGGGAAGGACCTTACGAGGTCATCGAAGCACTAGGAAAAGGCGCGTACAAGTTGCGTGATAAGGATGGCCATGAGCTACAACGCACGTGGAACATTCGCAATCTCAAGAGATGCTATCTTTAGGAAGGGCTATGGCCCCACACATGGATACCTACGCACTTTAGTAAGTGCCCCACTAAGATCCATGTATTTCTGCCTTTGTTTTGCTATTTATTTTCTTTTTTTTATAAAAACTTGCAAGTATTAATTCAAATTCGCGGTTTCTAGCTAACTCCGCGACACATTTTCTTTACATTGTTATCTAAATATTATTTATGTTTCAATGTGTTGGTTACATTACCTTTAGCCTACATGGTGTGCATGCACTTATTAAGACCCACGATGGCATAGAGGATGAGTAAACCTACTAAATAACTCGTTGAGTAAGAGGGTTGCAAACCCATCAACATCGGATCACGTATCCTTGTTAAACACCTTACGCTCAAGACGTTGGCGTAAGTTCCTTGCGCACCCAACGATGGATGCCCAACATTGCACACTGTGCGCGTTTAACAATTTAGGAGCCAAGACTCTTGACTCCTTAAAATATTATTCACAGTAAAATTTCATACACGAATATGATCTTTAACTTATGACACGATTATGGATTCCTTATAAATTTTCCTAAGTACGCTTATAATAGTTTGATCTTTCTACATAACTTAGGTGTCTTTCACGTAAAGACAAAGAACCAAGTTTAAACTCCAAAAAACCAAATTCATTAATGAACCACGAGTTCATTACACTCTTTTGAGTACATGCTTGAATAAGTTAAGGAGCTAAGTGCAAACATTCAAAAACAAATGCACGTACAGACCAACTTTGTTTAAAGCAAAACTATACAGAATTTTATTATAGACCACGAGTCATTACAAAAAATATGGACTTAACAGGCACATATGCTAAAAAAGTGTTAAGTCTCTTACAAAGAAAGAAGCACAAGCCAAAAGCCTAAATACTGGAAGAACGCCTAAGTTTGGAGCTACCATCCTCAACTGCAGCACTCCCAGATTCTCTGAGTTTTCTCAGTAACTCACAGTCTTGGGGTGACACAGTCGCAACACTAATTGGCACCCCATCAGACCTTGGGATATGCACAGCGCCAATACCACATAGGATGGCTTTACCCTTCACGCCCTCTTTCCTTGCAAGTCTCATGGCATGAGCTTCTAACGACTCCTTGAGGGAGATTTCCTTCTCAAGGGCGAAGGGATTCAAGAGGTCGCGTGGGCGTGCAAAAATAGGGACTTGCAGCTGAGACACGTCCGGCTTCAAGAAATAATCAAGCTGTGTATCAGCCCCTTCGGATATGTGCCTCGCTAAAGTTAGTCCCTGCATAATGACCCCAATGGGGTAGTCTTGATCACGCTCCAACTGCGCGATGTGCGGAAGCTCCAAAAGCTTCATTCTTTCCATCGCAGCGACAAGCTTGGCATATGCGTCCCCATCATACCCTGGCACTTGGGAGATGGGCACGGTCAACAACTTATCTTCGGACAGCTTTTCCACCGCTTCCGCCTTGCCACACGCTAGAGCACACTGAACAACATCCCCGAATGCACCCACCACTTCAGGGGACTCCAATATGTTCAGCGTAGCCAAACGCAGACCATGGCTGACCAGCCACCTGTGAATGAAAATTAGCAGAAGAGTTTAAGTTAATTAAAAGCTATACAAATAGAAGTTCAAAGAAAAAAAAGGAATTAAATGTTACCTGCGCTCAGCAATAGAGGACATCAGGTGTGGGTACAACTCTTCGTCGTACTCCAGGCTAAGTTTACGCAGCTTATTCTCCTGTTTCTGAAGCAAATCCTCCACCATTTTACGAAACCCATCCAAAGACGCGAAGAGTTTCCCCTGTTCATCTCCATATACTTCAGCGCCCAGACACAAGAAGACTTTTATGCACTGAAATCAGCACGCTCCTTCTCTACTTGGGCCATGAGAGACATTCTCTCATCAGCAAGCCTCCTAGCGTGCACAGTGGTGGACTCTACATCTGCCCGCGCATCATCCAACTGCGCCCTAAGCAGTGCAATCTCCTCATCCTTCTGTGCAAGGCTGCTACTCTCACCAACGTATCGAGTCTTGAGCTAAGTAACCAACTCAGCTTGATGATCAGCAACCGCACCCAATTCCTCCATCAGTTGCTACGCGGACATCTCCCCACCCACCTTCAACGGCTCCTCCAAATGACAATGAGCCGCCCGGGGTGGTACCGACCCCTCAACAGACGCTGCATCACCCCCTGCAGCTTTGTCACTACATGTAAACAGAAAGAAATCAAGGCATTGTATGGCAAAAAAGGAGAAAGAAAACAGACAATAAAATAATTGTCACTTACGAAGGAGGGGAGGTCTCAGCAGTATCATGCGCAGCAGAGGACATTGATGCCTCCTCATCTGCGGGCTCATCCAAGCTGATAGTATGACATCTGCGCTTGGAGGTGCCCTCACCAGCATCATCAGCAGCCTTGCACTTAGCGCCCTGGCGTTCCTCCTCAGAGTCGGTGTCCACCTTGAGGATCCCAAAACTGTCGTATAACTCAATGCGCACAGGCTCAGGAGTCGCCACTTCCTGCGCAGGAACAGTCTGCACCGGAGTTGCATTCACAATAGGCTGCGCAACATCAGAGGACTCCTCTTGCGCAAGCTCCAGAAGACGTCCAGCGGAAGCCTCTAAGACAGGCAACTCACCCTCCCTCAGGGGGCGTACGCCCACAGCCACTTGCGTGGGTTTCGTCAACTTCACCACAGAAAACAGGTCCATCTCTGCGCAACACATGAACAAACAGAAAAGAACAAGTTAGTTGATAAAGTTACAATATACAAGAGCGCTTACATTATAAACGCGAAGGATAAGCACCCACCCCGGCCGCTCTCATCAAGAAATGTTGGCACTTCATCAAAACCTTGGAAATAGTTACGACTAAGTCCCATGTGGACCAAAAACTCCTCAGGATAGGGATTGATGGGGATGCGGTTTCCGTTAATGGTCTCCGCATCCTCTATGCTATACGAACCGGGATCTGGGCGCTCATCCTTTGGAAGCGATCTTTGAGTATAAAACTCAGAAAGCGAAGTGAAGACCCTATCATCTATCCAGAAAAACTTTTCCCTCCAACCCCTAAGGGCGTCTACTTTTCAGTGTAACATTGATAGCGCCCTGGGCACTTCGAAAACGTCACCCACCCGTTCGACCATGTTGTGTGGTAAAACGCGCAGAAAAGGTTGATAGTGGGATTTATCGTAAGTAAACGACAGTTTATTTCAAAGTTTGTTATTTTCGCCGCACCTATACAGTGCAGCTGAGAGATATGCAGACGGTAGAAGTTGAGCACGTCACTAAAAAACAAGGATATAGGCACGCGCTGGTTTGCAAACTCAAAAAAGCGCGTGTATACCCCTATTTTCCCCTCAGGAAAGTCTGCGATACATGCGTCTGCCTCCGGTACTTCCGGATGCACCGCAAGGGGAATGAAATAGTCAGAGGTGAACTGACGAAGTTCATCCTCATCAATCTCAGAACGGAACTCATCTAATTGACGAACCATTTTCACAAGAGTACGCACGCGCAATTACCTTTGAAGATACTAGTTTTTCTTGACTAATGATTCTTAATATTGGAGAAAATGGCGTTTTTTTTTCTACTGTGGTAGACACAGTGAAAATGCTAACCCTTTATATAGGGTTTCCCCTTGCCTTGGATGAACGCCACATGGATCCCACTACCTCCATCGTGTGGTTGGGATACATACAGGTACATGCACTTTTCCACGAATTTCAAGGGATACGTGGGACGATTTTAGGCTAGATACATCGTATCCCATTTTTGGCGCGAAATGCTAGACCCTTCCCCGACACGCTTGCCGCTAATATTACTAGTCTAGCATCTGTGGTTCATACCTACGCATCCTAGACTGGGGGGACATGATGACGTATATTTCATATTCGGGTTACGAACCCGATTAATGTACATCACTAACACCCAAGCCCACCACGAGTGGGCTATCATAACAATGATTGGGCTACCATACTAATGGTTTGGGCTCACGAAAGCCCAAACCCAAATACATTATTTATGGTCTAGATAAGGATCTCTTATATATGGGATAAAGATCCATAGACAGGATAGGCATTATATGCCGAAGAGTGAGGAACACGAAATCTACAAGGATTTCGTGCCTATATAAAGAATATCATAATTCTCGATTAAAGGTACGATTTACAACCCTAACTCTTCAATACAACCCTAAAACCGATTACTTACTCTTATGCCGGAGGATAATCGTGGGAGACAATCCCACGATAAGCCTAACGGTATTTGTTTGCTTTCTTAGTGCGCAGGTCTCAAGCATTAAGATCTAATTGGTACGAGAACAGGAACCCAAATAAGGAACGCCCAACTTTTGTATCAACAGTAGGCATTTACTTTAAAAAAACTCTTATGTTATATTAAATGTAATCTTACATTGGTTAAAGAACATGCTTGAGAAGATAGAGAACATGTTGTTACAGGTACCTACTGAACTATAAAACTTAAATTGTAAATTTTACTTGAAATTGGTACCATATATATGTTATATTAAATGTAATCTTACATTGGTTGTGGATTTAAGAGGTGTTCAAATATAATGGTTACATGAATAGACTAACAACTGAACTTCCCTTATTTCATAAGCAAACTTATAATGGTTACATGAACTTCCCTTATTTCACTGGTTGCTATATCGTTAAGTTGTTATTGTAATTTTATTGAGCCACTTTTGCTTTGCTTATGTGCATTTTATGACACATAGAATCCAGAACTTACATTGTCAGTGCATCAAAAATTTTTATGAGAGTGTGCATGATCCTGCTCACCCTGCTCGCGATGTGATATACCTCGTCGAGATGTTATCATGTTGGGCTATCTTAACTGGGGACCTACTAGGCGTTCACCAAGACAAAGTAACACGATACTTTTTTGGGTGTCAATTGTGATGCTTGTATATGCGTTGGGAGCCGTGATTGGTGCTTTAAAACTGTACAAGGTGGTTGAGGCTTGGACATGGTAGGCATCATTCTTGAGCTACACCATATATCTTGCAGCATTGATTGGGTGTGCGGTACTCATAATGATGGTATCTCTCCACTAGCATCGGTAAGCAATTGTTTCTCATACTTGCACATTCCAATAAATAAAACTTCTATATAAGACACATATTTGAGGAATCATAGAAATGGGCCTCATTGTGTGCTTTTAAAGAAAAGCTTCAGGGGTCGTCTTTTTTGGTAGTTGCCCTCATATACGCTGATGATAAAATGCATCAAACATTCTAACATGCTTTATAAAACAAAGATGAAAAACATCATATAAATGCATTAATGTTTTTTTAAATAAAAAACGGCATTCTTAGGTTTATGATTGAAGTTTATGTTACAACATATGTCTGAAGTCTTTCAGCATTAACAGTTCAGGTACCGCTTATTTGGGTTTTTGAAGGCAAATAAGCTGCATTCTTACAGAATTCTAAACATATCATTATCTGGTATTTTAAAAACAAAAAAAATGCATCATGCATGATTGTTTACCAGTAAGAAAACTTACAATTGAAATACAGTATAATAAAGCCCAACTCTAATTTCTAGATATTCCTTTGCATGTAAAAGGTCACAAAAAATATAAGGGTCAATTTTGTTTTTGCCCCATCAAGATCTCCTTGCTCAAAGCCTAGCTCCAACTTATTTTACGTTGTGCATTTGCCCCTTTGCGAATTATCCAACGTAAGCGACTTGTACAAAACTAATCGCATGGTGACACTTGTCCTCGTACCAAGTACACTTGTGAAAGTGGTTGTAAGACACAAGTACACTTGTGTAAGTGTACATTTTCATGCAACTTGTACTATTTTGTAAAAAAAGTCAACCTTGTAAGAAATAAAATATACATTATTTTTTATGCAACTTGTACAATTTTTTTTCGATTTGATGTTTTAAATAGTATTTGTACCTGTTATGCAAATTGTACAAATTTTATTTGATTTGATATATGTAACATTTATCCAACTTGTTCCATTGTACTTTTTATGCGACTAACATCTATCTATTATCTCTTTATAAAACATGGATATTCCTAACCTAAAACCCAACCTAAATATTAAGATTCAACACCCAAACCAATATCCGAACCTAAATTTACGCACACCGCACCTTACTTCCAAACCTAAAAATTTCTAAACCATTAGGGTGGTGGCAGTCATGCTTCCGAAATCATCCATACCTCCCAAATCCACCAATAATATCATTCCACCTCATCCCAACCATTTCATACTTTTTTCATACCTCCCAACCCCTTTTTAGTGGCAACCATGCCTTTTTCATACCTCCCAACTTTTTTTTTTTTTTTTTTTTTTTTTTTTTTTTTTAAATTTTTTAAAAAATTTAATAAAAAAAAAAAAATTTTTTATTAATAAAAAAAAAAAAAAAAAAAAAAAAAAAAAAAAAAAAAAAAAACACCCCCCCCCTTTTTTTTTTTTTTTTTTTTTTTTTTTTTTTTTTTTTTTTTTTTTTTTTTTTTTTTTTTTTTCTATTAGATCTATACATATTAAGAAAGATTTGAAACATTTTTTTTTTAAATATATGTAGATATTTTCTTAGATCTTAGTTTTCATAAGATTTTTTGCATTCTTTTTATTGCAGCCGACGGGAACCTCTGCCGCCGCCTGAGCTTCTACTGTCTCCGGAAAATGTATAGTTCTTTTTTAAAGATTGATGGTAATATTGGTGTTTGTTATAAGGCTCAAGTAAAAGTTTGTTATAATATTTGAATAAATTTTGTTATAAAGTTTATTGGGTAGATTTGTTATAAAGTTTAGAGAAATGATAGACGGACCTAAAAGTAGACCTAAAAATAGACCTAAAAACATGTGGCATGATCTGATGGGGTGTAAAATAAGTGGGTCCCTGTCTGCAGCCATCAGGATGATGCCACGTGTCTTTAGGTTCACAATTAGGTCTATTTTTAAGTCCATCTATCAATCTTATAAAGTTTATTGTGTAACTTTTGGTAAATTTGTTATAAAGTTTATTTTTGCTTAAATCTAAATTTGGGTGTAAAGCTTGTAGTGTAAGTTTAGTTATAAATTTATTTTGGTAATTGTGGTATAAGTTTGTTGTGTAAATTTATGTTTATCTAAAGGTCCAATGTCGCAATTTTTTATGTTTGGAGCATAGATTATATGATTTGAAAATGATCTTCGTGGAGTTTGTAGATGATGGTGATGATATCTTATTTAAGGTTGATATTTTGTATGGTTTGTGTTTACGATCATTTTTTTATTTCAAACATTATCTTTTACGAGTATCTCTTATTAGTGTTTTATTTATTACTCCGTAATGTGATACTCCGTATTATTTTTCGAGGCTTCGGGAATTCAAAAGAGATGAAAAGTTGTTCTGAAAATTTAAAAAGGTTGCTGAAACAATACATTTCTAATATTTTGGTGTGTAGACTAAAAAACTAGAACAAAAGAATCTCGATATAAAAAGCTAGAACAAGGACATGTCAATACAAAGATGGGACATGTGAAGACATCGGTAAGGAAAGTGTACTGTAATGAAAGTCAAAACCTTGATATTTCGTACTATTTCCTAGCAGGAATATGTTTACTGTCAGCGGGTGTTTGGCTAAGGTTATTAATAGGACTTGTGGTTACGTTTATGTAAGTGACTTATCATAATCTCTTGCAAAGTGTTTGATTTAACATATAGTACTTCTTATGTTTCAAAATTATTATCCTAAAGAATATAAAAAAAACATACATAACAAAGATGCTTATCTTTGAACAACATACATTGATAAAAAAACACTCAGTTATATATTATCTTTAAACAACATACATTGATAACAAAAAAAAAAAAAAGCCTAGCATTTATATATTTCAACGCAACTATAAGCACCTTTTAATTTCTTTTTCAATGACAAATCATAAATTTTATTCATTATATACATTATAATTTACCACACAGTGATTCACGGTTCAAGATTCAATTTTATAAGCTTTGAAAGTTTTTGTTTATTTAAAAAAAATGCCAACTTGAATTTGAATTTAGTCAAAGTGAAAAGAAATAAAGATGCTCAAGTCCCTATCATCCAACACAACTGTGTCTCTGCAGTTTTTTGGAGACTGCCACACTCAAAGAAATTGGTAAGTAGTTGTAGTAGACTTGTAAGTAGTTGTAAATAAATAAAAATATTTGTTACTAAAACGTTCTTTTAAATCGAAACTTAGTAAAAAGAAAAGGGCATAGCCATGTGAATACGGAAATGAAAGTTCTATTCGTCTAATAATAAGTGTCTGCTTAAACGTATCTACATAATGACATAAAATGTTTAATTTTGAATGTATATAAAAGGGAGAATTTAAAAGTAAAAGAATAACACAAGTAAAAAGGCATGTGTGGATATTTTTTTTTTGTAAATGTTTAATTGTGCTAGCATTTCTCATATAAAATAGACATATATTTGAGATATCCCATAATAGCATTGTGAACGCTTAATTGAGACTATCCTAAAATAGTATTGTGAACTCTTAATTTAGGACCGAGGGAGTAATATAGGAGTGCTAGGAAACATATTCACGAAGGCAAGAGATAACCGGAAAGATAAGAAACGCCACCCTTTCTATAAATTCGTATTTTACACACATAAAGAATTGTTTGTCCATAAAAATAGAGTAAAGACACACAAAAATGATTGCAGCCACACACATAAAGACGTAAAAAAACACACATATCAATACAATCAAAAATATTGTTGAAAACTCTACAACACAGTGGAATCAAGCCAAAGACTATAAATGACCACCATAATGGTTTATCTTGAAAACAAAAGCACACACGCAAAATGTTGTTACAACCGGAGTTTGACGCATACAACAGATACTACTTCTAGGCATCTAGCTTTGTAAAAATACTACTTCTAGCTTTGTAAAAATACTATGCCTAGCTTTGTAAAAATACTACTTCTAGCTTTGTAAAAATAGCACTTCTAGCTTGTAAAAATACTACTTCTAGCTTTGTAAAAATACTACTGCTAGCTTTCTAAAGATAACACTTGTCTCGTAAAATTGTATTTGTAGCGTAAGGGGTTCATTTTCGAAGAAATATAGAAAACAAAACCTTCAAAACTTTCAAATATATATATCGATATGAAGAACTTTGAAACATTAAATTACATAGATCTACTAATAAAACTTAAAAAAAACCTCAAAACACGGGGTCTGACAGCATAATTTCGATACATTTTGACGGCTTACAATTTATTTACCGCAAACTATATTTGTAGCGTTATGGAATCCTTTTCAAATAATTCTTTTTGACATCATGGTTGCATTGATTTCCTGATAGTGTCATATTGTTTTCTGATGGCGTCAGTTCGTGTGTGACAGTATTAGTACAAAATATGGTTCAAAAAGGCGCGTCATGACAGCGACAAAGCACCGCTAAGACGTGAGGCGTGACCTCCACGTTACGAAGTAAAGTAAACTTCATAATTAAAATTATTATACAAACTTTTATGACAAAATCTATATGAACTAACAAAAAAAATTCTACAATAAACTTTACTAACAAACTTTGAAATAAAACATACACATGAGCTTTATAACATAATCTACCAACAAAGTTTCAAAAGAAACCATGCATTTCCTATGTACAGAAGATTCCGACGACCACAAATATTTTACGGCAACGATGGTATCTTTTTCNATGTATATATGTCTATATATATATATATATATATATATTATATATTAATAAATATGTATATATAGTATTACTATTATATTATATATATATGTATATATTATATATATATATGTACTAT
Organism: Artemisia annua; assembly: GCA_014162995.1. Lineage (NCBI taxonomy): Eukaryota > Viridiplantae > Streptophyta > Magnoliopsida > Asterales > Asteraceae > Artemisia > Artemisia annua. Next base: position 55,453 of record LBNU01035945.1, on the reverse strand, counting down.
ATATATATAATATTATATATATATGTATACTATATATATATATATGTATATATAATATACTATATTTATATATGTATATATATAATTATAATAGTATATGTATATATATATATATATATATATATATCATATATATATATATATATATATATATATTTAAAAAAACGTGTATGCATACTTAAAGAAAACAAACCACAAGTTAGATCTAAAAAATCAATTATAGATTAAAAAAAAAGAAAAAAAAAGAAAACACACGTATGGATCTAAAAAAATATATATAGATTAAAAAAAACAAACATAATTGATTAAAAATACGTATAACTTAAAAAAAAAGAAAAAGAAAAAGAAAAAAAAAAACGTGTATGGATCTAAAAGAACGTATAGGATTTTTTTTTCTTTAAAAAAAACAAACGTGTATAGATCTAAAAAAACGAGAGATTTTTTTAAAAATCAATAGAATCGAAAAAAACGTTATCTATAAAAAAACTAAAGATCTACGAAAAATATTATAGAAAAAAAACAATAGATCTAGAAAAAAAATGTATATGCATCGAAAAAAATAATAGATCTATAAAAAAAGCATAAATATACGAAAAAAATAATTTATCTATGAAAAAAAGTATGTAATATAATACGAGAAAAACAATTTAGATCTACGAAAATACCTCAAAACTGATTTGGTGCGTCGGTTGTTGGCCGTCAGGTGGTCGGGTGGTGGCGGCGTTGTTGTGTCGGTGTGGTGGTGGCGTAGTGTTGTCGTGGTGGTGGTGTTGCTTTGGTGTGGTGTCTCGGGCGGGTGGTGGTCAGGTGTCGTGGATCGAGATATTTTATTTTATTATTTTTTTCTATTTTTTTTGAGAATATATAGATGAGAGTGTTTGGTTGATGTGTTTTGTTTTTTTTTTTTTCTTTTCTTCTAATATGTGTTGGTTTATAAAGATTAGAGTTTTTTTTTTTTTTTTTTTTTTTTTTTTTTTTTTGTTTTTGTTTTTTGTTTTTGTTTTTGTTTCAGGTGAAAGAAGTAAATGGGATAAAATGGAATGGGAGGAATGGTAGTATGTAGGGTATTTTTTTGTGTGTTAATTTAGGCTTGGATAAATATAGGGTGAGAGTGTGGTTTGGGATATTGTTGTTTTATAAATTAGTATAGATATTAGTCGCATAAAAAGTACAATGGTACAAGTTGGATAAATGTTACATATATCAAATCAAATAAAATTTGTACAATTTGCATAACAGGTACAAATACTATTCAAAACATCAAATTGAAAAAAACTTGTACAAGTTGCATAAAATATAATGTATATTTTATTTTTTACAAGTTTGGTTTTTTTTAAAAATTGTACAAGTCGCATAATAGTACACTTACACATAGGTAAAAGGTGCAGGAAAAAGTACACTTACACAAGTGTACTTGTATCTTACACCATCTCACACACACTTACACATAAGTACACTTTTTTGGGGCAAAAAAGTACGTTTTAAAAATCCGCATAGGTCGAATCGGGGCAAAACCTATTATGGAGTTTCGCATGGGGCTAGGCTTTGAGCAAGGGGATCTTGATAGGGTAAAAACAAAATTGCCCCAAAATATAATCAAATACCCCAAATAAAATAAGAATATGTATACGTGAGATGATAGCAATACATATACATATGAAACTTGTATTTTCACAGCCATTGTTTATTAAACTGATAGCATGTGATGTTTGGGGTAAGGATCCAGTGAGAAGAAAATTTATAATGAGAAGGATGAGAAATAACTATAACCACATATTTGAGATGCGTCGACTTGAATTAGATGCATCTCTATTCATTTAGATGCATCCCAATTAGTTTCAAAAGTAATTTTGAAGTGAAAACGATGCAAAGTAGTACTTACAACAAATTTGACCCGCAGATGACGAAAAATACATAGGATTTTCCTAACTTGCTAAAATGCATCTAATATATGTATATGCATCTAATTTTTAGTTAGAAAATATATTAGGGTACATCTAAAAGATTAGAGATGCATCTAATTCAAGTTGATGCATCTCTAATATATGGTTAAAGTTATTTCTCATCCTTCTCATTTTAAGAGTTCTTCTTATTTGATCCTAAGTCGTGATGTATGTACTTAAACGAAATAAACCTGGTTAGGCAGTTCAAACCTGAATACACTAAAACAGTTTTGGTTTAAGTGGCAAGCATTTAAAGGGCTTTCAATTGTTTGTTAACTAGCTGATGTACCTATTTCTGGTATACTTAATAAAATTTGCTTGAGGTTGACTGTTCTTTTTTACTCGTTCATACTTAGATAATCATTTGTCTTATGCAATTTAACTTGCTATATGCAGGATTTAGCTAAGCTACTCATGCTCCAAGACTATCAATAGTATTTGCTGGGCCTGCAAGAACGAAAGGTTTGAAACGTCAAGAGATGAAGAAGTCGCGAATTTGGCTCTTTTCTCTTCTCGAAGTTTGACCCCATGGCTAGAAATATAGCACTTTATATATATTTGACATCACGACTGTAAATACTAAATATAGCACTTTATATATATATTTAATTTGGATTTTGTCTTGGATTTATGTTTAGTTGAATTGACGTATTTTCTTAATTTACTTTGTTGAGTTTGACATTTGTGGTATATTTAATCACTTTATATATATTTGCTGCATTTATATATATTTCTTTATTAAGAAAATCATTTCTAAAATTTTCTAATTTATTGAAAAATTTTAGAAAATATTTTTTTAATAAAATAAATTTACTAAAGAGACAGGTTTTGTGTTAAAAACATATCTTTTTACTCTATATAAAGATAGGTTGGATTCTTTTATAAAGACATGTTGTGGGAGAATCAGTGTCAATGTTCAACAAAAATATGTTTATTTACTCTATAATGGAGACTGATTCTTAGGACAAAACCGGTGTCGATGCTTCTAATCGAGACAGGTTGCCAAACCGGTTTCTATGTGTTTCGATCATGGAGATACCCCCCTTTAGAGAGTGGTTCCAAAACCACTCTTCATGGGCCGTTTTGACCGGTTTCTGTGAGATTTTTTGTAGTAGTGATTACTTTGACATACTACATTTCTTTTAAAAATATTTTGCGAACCAAACGAGCACTGACGGTTTTAAAAATTCCAACCTCACGCATAAGAGCATTAGGTGTAGTGAGGAGCTCACCTCCTCATTTGGGGCCCACGGGGTGCCACATCACCTTAAATACTCTTCACAACTTACCCCCCCCCCC
>LBNU01035945.1:38657-48963 GCA_014162995.1 Artemisia annua | reverse complement strand
ATACATAACTCATAGCAATCTTTAATAGTAAGATGATTTGCACTTTATGAGTTATTAAAATAGAAACTAGACAAATTACTGCAAAATGGTAAAAGACAATTAAACTAGCATATTTTATCTAGTTGTTTTGTTTTGACTATTTATAGATACTACATATAATTGTTGGAATGGTAGATCTACACAGGAAGAAATTGCATGCCCAATTTTTTCAAGTTAACAGTTTGGAATGTGATGAATCACATTTATGTAGTAGAATACATTCTTTTAGAACCTATATAATTGTTGGAATGGGTTTTCTCAAAAGATGTAGGAAAGTAAATAGTACACTATTTCCTTACACTGATAATGAAACATTAATGATCGCACCGAGTAGTTTTAGTTAAGGATTTTGTTGTTAGCGGATAGGTTGGGCCATTCAGTGTGTGTATGTAATGATCGCACCGAGTAGTGATTTTGACTAACCAATAGTGTCGACTGTCGGCAATCATACCAATCTTTTTTTTCGAACAACTTTTATAACCAAGCTCTAACAAGTAGCTAGAGCCACATCACAAAATTACAATGAGTTTAACGCCAACATAGGGCTTTGTAAGAAACCTAGCTATCCAATTACATCTCAACTTTTAATTCCTATTGGACATCCAAAAGAAAGCTTGAGATACGATGAAATCGATGATCAAAGCCTTCTTAGGCTTGTTGACGCCAAAAACCATCTCATTTCGGAACCTCCAAATACTCCAAGCCGCAATGATCACAATGTTGTACAATCCCATCCTTTGAATTTTTGAAATCTTGAGATTATCCACCCAACCAAGCAAGTCCTTCATCAACGACAAATGTGGAATGTCCAAATCCCACCACCGACCAATTTGTCTCCATATCTCCATAGCAACCTGACAACTCAAGAAAACGTGGCTACTAGACTCCGTAACATCATCACAAATACCACACAAAGTAGAAGGCACATCTAAGCCTTTTTCCTCTAAGTTATCGCGAGTTGGGAGCTTATCTAGAAGTAATTTCCAAATAAAGACATTGATCTTTATCGGAACATCTTTACTCCATCTTGTGGGAGTATTATCAATAACCAAAGTGCCCGTATCAATAATGCTCCTTCCCGACGCAATAATGAACACCCCTGTTCCGTCCCCCGACCACACCCATCTATCTTTTTGTGGAGATAAGGTACAAGAGCCAAGCAAAGTAAGCAAATGATTCCACTTTTCGTATTCAGCCCCACCTCTCGGATGTCTACGAAGCCAAACCGAGTCCAAAGACAACAAAATCCGGTCCTTCACCCTTGCATTCGGCTCTGCATCCAATCTGAAAATCCGAGGAAATTTTTCCTTAAGTGGACATTCACCAATCCACATATCTTTCCAGAAAATCGTATATGTACCATCTCCAATTCGCTTTTTGACAAGTGAATCTAAACTCACGTTTTTGGCGTCAAGCTCTTTGCTAGCTTTAAGGATATTGACCCAAACCGAATTAGAGTTTCCCGTGTATCTCGACGCCAACAAACCACCATCATCACCAAATATACTTTTAATGATCTTAACCCACAAAGCATCCGGAGTAGTACGGAATCGCCACTTTCATTTATAAAGCAATGCCCTATTAAAACTATAAAGGCTTCCAATTCCCAAACCTCCATATTTTTTGCTAGCCATATATTTCTTCCACTTAATCCAAGTAAGCTTCTTCTCATCCGTTTCCGCACCCCAAAAGAATTTGTTTCTAATAGCTTCAAGAGTATTTATAATCGTGATCGGGGTTCTAAAAATGCTCATGTAGTAAATCGCAATGCTACCAAGGACTGATTTTAACAGAGTGAGTCGACCCCCGACAGAAAGAGTTTTTACCTTCCAGTTTGAGAGGCGCGATTTGAATTTATCTATCACATCTTTCCAAGCTGCGACTCTCGTCATATTGCCTCCAACTGGAACCCCAAGATAAACAAAAGGAAAAGTAGCTGCTTCACACCCAATAACTTCAGCCATTTGTTGGACTTCAGTCGTCTGAGCACCCACTCCCAAAAGCTTACATTTCCTGAGATTTATTTTAAGACCAGCTTTGGAGAGACGATTAGAGATAAAGACATCGACCACGACTCCATGTTTTGCGCCAATATCCCTTAATTCTTTCGTCCCACAGGTAGCCGGAAAATTGGTCACGTACACTGCTTGCGAAATAGCCTAAATGATGTCTTCCTCCGATCAAAGTCCCCTGTAAAAGCCATGGGGTTTGAAGCTTGAGAGAAAAAGTCGACAATCATACCAATCTGATCATGTTGATTGTAGTTGGTCTTGTTTCTAGCCGTCTTGTAACATAAAGTTGAATAGTTGATAGAAGGTTTTCTTTACATGAACGGTAGGATTCCTAACGTACAAAAATATTACTACTTGGATCTCTTTATTGGTTAATAATAAGTTTGTCTGTACAGGACAAAGTCATCACACATATATGTCCAAAATCATGTAAAACAGTAGTTCACAGCATAAAAAAATTTGTAAAGCATTGAGTATCATTTTCCTCAAGGAAAAACATAGTGAAAAATAGGCTACCAAAACTCACCTCAGAAAAAGTCATCCGAAAATATAAATCAAGTAGGAATAGTGTGCAGCACCGACACGCGACCTAGATTAGTATGGCAATTCTTAGTTTACAGTTTTGTGTACTCACGACTCAAAGTGTTTAAATAAATTTAAATGTTTACAAGTGGTTATGTTTAATGTTGCTTGTGTGGCAGAGTTTACGTTTAAAAAAAGTTCAAAGTGTTTGTAAGTATTGGCTCTTGGATAAATGTACAAGTATATATACGTGTATATAAAAGTATTAATGACGAATAAGTTTCCGGTTCGAGAATAACCGAAAGACTTAGTACGAAAAGTATTCACAATGAAAGTATTTGTGAAAATTACAAGCCGTTGGTAAAGTAAATACTTTATGTTAAGTATTTATCTCTACTACTTATAAAGGAAAAATGGTCAACCTTGAATTTTCAAGGTCAATGTTGAGTTTTCAATGTCAATGTTGAGTTTTCAATTCTTGAGTTTCAACCGGCTATTGATGGAAACGAGCTGCTATTGATGGAAACTACAAATCAATTGAAATGTAATTAATACTCTTATTAAAACACCCCATTACTTAAAAGTACAATGATTTATTCACATTGTACAACAAATTAAAACACAAACCGGGTATGTTGAGTTTTCAATTGTTGAGTTTCATACAAATTAATTGAAATGTAATTAATACTCTTATTAAAACACCCCATTACTTAAAAGTACAATGATTTATTCACATTGTACAACCAATTAAAACACAAACCGGGTTGACCCGGGACGCTTCAAACCCGGTTTAATTTGACCCATTTCCGACCCAACATAACAAGTTGACCGGTTTAAATCGACCCATTTTTCAACCGAAACGGTTCAACCGGTTGAACCACCCGGGTCGAACCGGGTTTCAAAACATTATCCATTACTTAAAAGTATAATGATTTATTTACATTGTACAACCAATTGAACCGTTCCGGTCGAAAAATGGGTCGATTTAAACCGGGTCAACTTGCTAGGTTGGCTCGGAAATGGGTCAAATTAAACTGGGTCAACCCGTCGGGTTTTGAAGCGTCCCGGGTCAACCCGGTTTGTGTTTTAATTTGACCAGTTTTCGACCCAACATAGCAAGTTGACCCGATTTAAATCAACCCATTTTTCGACCGGAATGGTTCGACCGGTTGAACCACCCGGGTCGAACCGGGTTTCAAAACATTATGTTTAATTCCCAAATCTTCAAACTTTTATTATTTTTCGTTTATAACCTATAAACTTTTTTTTTATCAATAAACTATCTATCGCCATAAAATCCCGTTGCTATGCACGGGTATTCGTCTAGTATTAATAACATTACGTGGTGCGCTATAAATGTATTTTTATGTATATATTTAGTTAGTGGAAGTTGGGAAAATATTTACATTAGTTTGTGTTATATGTTATGGATCATTATTTGTGGATGTCCATATAACTAATAAGAAGCCCATAGCCCAATTAGCTATTAGGGTTTTTACCCTAATATTATCTTATATATACCCTTTGTATTCCCTAAACATTATAATTAATAGAAGAATATTTTTCATTCCCTCAACTGTTGTTCACAACACGTTATCAGCACGCTCTACAAATATTTTTTAGTTTTAAAAGAATACGAAGTCTTCAAAATATAAAAAGAAGAATGTCGGTCATAGGGAAGGCAGAAACTTGTTTGGTTTACGGTATGACTTACGAATCGAGATGAGGTAAATCTCTTAAACTAAAGTATATTGATCTCATGTTATTTAAAGGATCCTTTATATGAATATTAATTAGCTTCCAGTATGTGTTTTGCATGCATAATTGTACGTTAAATTATACTACGTAATACATGAACTCTAGCTATTTATTGTTAACACAATACAATTAATATGTTATTCTTGTGACATTGAGATCAATCTTTATATATACGATTATATTAACATACATTAAAAGCTACTGATAATATTGGTTGCTAATTAACTTTTAATTTTTGAACTGCTATTATGCATGGTTTATTTGTTTATTATTATTATTATTATTATTATTATTATTATTATTATTATTATTATTATTATTATTATTATTATTATTATTATTGAGAAAACATGTTAAAAAGGAAAATATCCATCTGATTGTATTTTTTTTTTTATAAGCGCACATCTAATATATACATGTTTTCAATTGTCGAAAAATCATAATATGAATCTTATGACTGGGCTTCATATAATTCTGATATCTATTGAATGTAGTGTGTGATGTATGCCTAACTTCTTCACTAAATTAACCACTACTAGCTGTATATGATTTGTTGAATTCTAGATTTTATATAATTTTGATGACATCTTTTATTGTGATCCCGTTATCTTGATTTGGCTTCTACGATTTAAAAATTTGATATATCACCTATAAATCTTGATTGCTCTTGATATGCTTGATCTTTATATATAGTTTTGTGTGTGACAATGAATTTGTGATAATTCTCCACCATGAAAAAAAAAAAAAAAAAAAATTGTTTTAAGGCATATTAGGCTTGAGAGAATGAATATGTTACTTATAGTGGTTACCTATTCACATGCATGTAGACAAGTACTTTGTGCTATCAATCTTAAACGATTCAAACATATTACAGGAGCTTTGTTGATATTCTTTGTGATCGTATTCCTAGATTTTGATCCTTTTTCATACAATACTATAATTCGTAAAATAAGTGGTATATATTTTATGTTCAAAAAAAAAGTGGTATATATTTGCATGACTTAGTTGGCTTGAACGTATTGCTTACGAGTTACGCCTTTGTGAATTAAACATCAGTTATGATGTTAGTAAAAATATGATATATGTTTGAAATAAAGGTAAAGGTTTACATATCTCTGACTATGTAAAGGATTTGTTTCATATAATGTAAATGAATTACTTGTACATATGTTACTACTTGAAGAGGCTAAAAAGTAAAAATAATTACATAGAACATGTGGCAATGGGGCAATGTGAGAAGTCTCAGTTATGCTAATATAGGCTCTAATTGATTTTACGAAAATTTAAATTCAATCACTATCATCTCATGTATGAATTGCTTTAATAAGTATGAATTGCCTATTGGGTTTTGCTTTAATAAGTATGAATTGCCTCTAATTATCATCTCATGTAATGTATAAATTAGTACTATACCATATTCTAATTGATTTTTTTGGTGTCAATAATAAAGCTAATACAATGTAATTGTTTCCTAATTGAAGGCAACCAAGGAAAATCTTTATTAGTTATAAAGGTATCAAACTATTCCTTAATCCAATATAATCCTTTATGTGATGGTAAACGAAATGGGTTAAGCGTCTATGATATATGGCATACTTATTTTGGCCTTGCTATTGAGTTTTGTTATATACGTGTGTTATTTATTATATGATTTTATTTGCTTAGGAGACATTTAATTTTTAATGGTATATATGTGTTAAGCAAATTGTGCAACTTTACTATGACAAAGATGTTTCATGTTTGATAAGGTTATAAGCAAATGTAGATATTATATTGAATTATGTGAAAGCCATAAAAGAACTTGTAAGATTTTGATTGGAGAAATGTGATGTTGTATTAAAATCTTCATATTATTTGATGCTTACATAGAAAGTTCAATCTAAGTACATGTGGTCATAAACTAGAGTTTATGAGCCAGGATTATTTTATTGAGTGGCATGACCGGTTAGACCATCCCGGGTCAGTGATGATGCGAATGTATAGAAGAACCATAAGTTTCTTCAAAGATAGATTTGATTGTTCTCATTGGTAGTTAATTGTTCATCTGTCACCACCATATTAAAGTAAGTATTTTGTCATATAAAGTTTTGGAAAAAATATAAAGGGGATGTATTCAGGCCTATACATCCGCCATGTGGATCATTTTGAGTTTTAAAATTGATGCATCGTCAAAATGATCATCAAATACGCAACTTAAGGTTAGCGTGGTTAGTAGCTCGACTTATAAAATGCGAGCACGGTTTTCCAAATTAAATCATTGAGAATGGTGGTGATTACTTCCTAGTATTGGGCGATTATTAGAATAAGTGTTGAACATAAAAGTAGCCCATGTTCATACGCAAATTGTTTTTGTTGAAGCGTTCATAAAACGTCTTCAGTTGATTGCAAAGCCAATAATATTAATGAGAACAAAACTTTTAGATTATGGGGCATGTTATAACATATAAATTAGCATCTTGCCAACAATTAATAATGACTCCTCCCCATTAAAATGGTTTTGGTCACAAACCATATGTTTCCCATATAAGAATTTTGTAAATGTGCGGTATATGTTTCTTGTAAATCCACCACAACGCACAATAATGGGATGTTGAAATGGATAATTCATTCAGGGGNNCCTTAGTCATGGTTTTGTCCCACTGGGTTTTCCTGACAAGGTTTTTAATGAGGCAGCATTTCCTAAGCGTATTAACAATATGAACATCCAAGAGGGAGTGTTATGGATCATTATTTGTGGATGTCCATATAACTAATAAGAAGCCCATAGCCCAATTAGCTATTAGGGTTTTTACCCTAATATTATCTTATATATACCCTTTGTATTCCCTAAACATTATAATTAATAGAAGAATATTTTTCATTCCCTCAACTGTTGTTCACAACATTATAATATTTTTATTGTTATTTTAAATGTTCGTCTTTTAGTCGGGTTTTAGTAATAAATACTAAATATATTAGTTTAATGAAAATTGGATGAAATGTGTTGGAAAAATATTACTACGTAGTTTTTACATTTTTATTAAATATCATAAAAATATCCTAAATCGGTAAAAAAAAAATTTAGTTAAAATGGTATGTCTAAAAATATTAGTTAAAATGGTCAGAAAGTGTTCCTTACGGGATTCAAACTCCGGACCTCTCGTATAATTTTTACCCGGCGAGCCAAAGTTGTAGCTTTCCTCTACTAGTTATAACACGTTTAAGACTGTTTGAAAATGACTAGTTTGAGTTTCAAAAATATAAAACTCACAAAGGGGTCGCGCCTGGGTTGGAACCCGGGTCTGTTGCGTGTAGGTGAGCGACACACCCAACTGAACCAAAGGATCTTTCTTGCTATGTTGTACAAGTTAATTATATTTAACGGACTTTTCAACTGTGATATATTTGTTTGTATAACTTGGTCAGTGAATACTGAGATACGCTTTTGCATAATTGCATGCAAGAGTTCTAGTGCTTGTGTATTCCTTTCTTCTCAAATCTATTTTACCACTTTTATTTTCATGAAAGACTTCAGTAACTTAAGTCTTCGAAATAAGCACGACTAAGTCGTGTGGTCTATTTTGTGTCCTTCGACCCAAAATACAACCAAACATCAACACGTTAAACCGGTTACATAATAGATTCTATTTTGTGTCCCACAAAGGTCACTGAGAGAAACTTTTGCTAGCTTATGCATAATAGTGCATTTGGAATAAATGTCTTAAAGTTAATATAAAGGTTTCAAATTTGTCTTGGTCCTTGTAAAAAAAATTATAGGAGCCAATAATTAATTTGAGAAAGTTATACGAACACTTATGTTTGTGTAAAAGAGAATTTGTTTAATTTTCTTTTACAAAGATTAAGAACAAGAAATCCACAATGACAAAAGTAATAAAACTAGCTTTCATAATCCTGAGTGCAGGGGCAGAGCCATGTGAAGAGCCGTGCCCTCATAATCCTAGTGCCCTCACCGTTCACTGAGAATAAACAATATGAGTGTCAACTAAGCTTTATAATGTATAAAAACCATAACCAAATAAACACAAATTAAATACTTTGATTCGGTTTCAAACACGACCGTAGACAAATTAATTTTTTTGGGACGAACTTATTTGGTTTTGATTTATTTTATTTTCGATTTACTCGGTGTTAAAACCGAACATTATAAACCCCTAATAGAGCACATCAAATACGTGAATCAAAATCTCATGCATATCTTATACTAAAACTATAAGCATTCATTTTGAACATTTTAAAATTTTAAAATTTGTTTTTGAAAGGCTAGGAGTTATTAAAAAGAGAACTAGGACATGTGATATGTTGGAGCTGGATTGAAGTTGTGGCTGGAGTTTATATTATAAGTCGAAAGCTGAACGATGTATTTTTATAAAATTGTTTGGTAAATTAGTTATATCTGCAGTTTATTAATGTATTTTTTCTTAAATACATATAAAAATAAGTACATATATATTTTTAGCTTTTCGTGATAATCTTTTATTAATTTGAATACTAATTTGATTAGCTATAAACCCTCATAAACATCTTTTTGTGGTTTAGGCTTGTAAAGACTCGTGGTTTATGAAAACATCCATACACTTGTATGAAAAAATAAAACTTATTTTATAAAGTATAAACCATCTTATTTTAAAAGTTCAAACCTCAATAAACAAACATCGCAGTAATACAATGACAATATCAATAACAAATGACAATATCAATAACACGTTTAAGACTGTTTGAAAATGACTAGTTTGAGTTTCAAAAATATAAAACTCACAAAGGGGTTGCGCGCCTGGGTTTGAACCCGGGTCTGTTGTGTGTAGGTGAGCGACAAACCCAACTCAGCCAACCGCGGGTTGACCCTGTTTAATTTGACCCGTTTTCGACCCAACCCGTTGGGTTGACTCTGTTTAAATCGACCCGTTTTTTTGACCGGAACGGTTCAACCGGTCGAACCGGGTTTCAAAACATTATGTTTAACCCCCAAATCTTCAAACTTTTATTATTTTTCGTTTATTACCCATAAACTTTTTTTATCACTAAATGATCTGTCGCTATAAAATCTCGTTGTTATGCACGGGTACTCGTCTAGTATCAATAACACGTTTAAGACTGTTTGAAAATGACTAGTTTGAGTTTCAAAAATATAAAACTCGCAAAGGGGTTGCGCGCCTGGGTTTGAACCCAACTCAGCCAAAGGATCTATTTGCTATGTTGTACAAGTTAATTGTATTTAACGGACTTTTCAACTGTGATATATTTGTTTGTATAACTTACTCAGTGAATACTGAGATACGCTTTTGCATGCAAGAGTTCTAGTGCTTGTGTATTCCTTTCTTCTCAAATCTATTTTACCACTTTTATTTTCATGAAAGACTTCAGTAACTTAAGTCTTCGAAATAAGCACGACTAAGTCGTGTGGTCTATTTTGTGTCCTTCGACCCAAAATACAACCAAACATCAACACGTTAAACCGGTTACATAATAGATTCTTTGAGCTCGTTTTAAGACATACGGAGTAATAAGCAATATATTCGAATACCAACGAGCCAATAAATTAGCTTTGTTTACATATGAGTTTTCTTTTAGTCGTGTTAGGTTACGTTCCAAAAACTCAACAAGTTCGACATGAAATGTGTGTATGTCGATATGGAAAAACAATATGAGCACTAGTTGCGTTCCGAAACGTTTATGTGTTAGCGAGACTAAAGATTTGCCACACAAGTTCTTAAACACAACAAAACCAATCTTCACATATGTTTGCATGTAGTTAACGTACGGGTATATATATATGTATGCTCAAAAGAAATTCATTTAGTGAATTAGTATGCATATAGCAAGTTTAAAAGTGAGTTTATTAGACAAAATAACAAAGTAGTGCAAGTTGAAACCCTTACAGTGGGTGTACGAGGGATATAAGAACTCGAACGTGATGTTATTAGTAGTTATATACTGTATATTAAAATGGTTATGTTTTTTTTTTTTTTTTTTTTTTT
>LBNU01035944.1:158994-252235 GCA_014162995.1 Artemisia annua | reverse complement strand
GATATGTGTTAAATCACATATCATTTGTTTACCAAATAAAGACCAAAAACGACCAAAGCACTAACAAAATGCCAAAGATTTGTTGTTTTTTGTGTTTTTACAAGTGCAAGTACGGATATGTGAGATATGGACAAAAATCATGAGAAAAACGCAACACGAGCACGAGAATGGAAGAGTGAATAAAAGCCGGAGCCGGAGAAGCATTTTCTCAAGCCTTGATCGTGATTGAGCTCAAAATGACAACATTGGTCCTCATTAAATCAACAAATGCCAAGAATAATCCTTTGAGAATATTACTTGTTTGGTCCCTCATAATTCAGAAAAGTTCAAATCTAGTCCTTGTGATTATGTTAATTATTATTTAATTTATAAGTTTTTAAATTCGTTTTGTTGATATACTATACAAGTAGAAGATAAATACAAAAAATATAGATAAAATTTAAATGATTATCTTTAATCATAAAAAACTACAATTAAAAATCATAAATCAAACAAAATAAAAATTAAATTATTTGTTTTTTAATAAATAAAAATATATCATTCAAAATTTTTTTAAAAAAACCCGCGCGTGCGCGGGTATTATAACTAGTATTAACTATGACAAGAGCTTGACAATTGACTAGCTTCAGTTTGTATTATATTTTGATGTGTTAGCCAAGAATTTTCAATACTCATACAGATTTTTTAACCATTATCATTTAAATTTATTAAGCACGTGTGTTCAATACATTAATTAGGGGCATTAGTTTATCATTGTTTAGCCTTTTAAACATCGGATATGTTTCATAATTTGTCATTATTCTATTATAAAATCACCAACTCCATTTTACTATTCATAAAGATATANCAAAACTATTATATCCAACTAGAGGTGATATTTCTACTCCTACTAGAATTCCAATTGTACAACAACTATTTTACATCATTATAAAGCAGCTCTTTTGAGGTCGTTTGAGGTTGAAAACGGTTTTGTTTTGATGATTCCATATAGCCCAAATAGTTGTGTTTACCACTAGAATGAAGAATTTCCCATGCTTGTGAGCCATGGGAAGCCGGTCAGCCATGGTTAAGATAATGTTCATTTTTAGTTGCTTTTTCTATCGCGTTTAGCAATATGTGTAATTCGATATTTCTAAAATCTAATACTACATAAAGATAAGAGGAAACTTTCACAGTCTAAAACAATATAATAAACGTAGAAATTATATATTAACGAAAAGGAGATGCAGAAAAAAAAAGCATGCTGATCAATTTCTTTTGTAGTTCTAAATAATATGGATGAAGATAAACCAAAACATTCAGTGAACCATTTTTTTTTGTTGGTAACTTCAAGTAAATCCTTATTTGTCAGTAACCATTGTGTATACAGCTCTTGCGACTTGCCAAACGTGAAATAAAAGTCCGCAGCGAAGCACGGTTGCTGATATACTAGTTGATAACTACAGTAATATGCTAGCATATACATTCAACTACTCTCTTTGTCCACTTCACTACATCAGTTTGTCCCAAACTAAATAAACACTTAAATACAATCCATTAAAAAGTTTTGAAAGTTTAAATGCGTGACATTTATTGATGAACACTGGAATTATTGTAATTTCATGTGACAGATACGAATGAATTGCAAAGGCCCAAAATCATTAGCCCAATAACCCTCCATCTATACGGGTAAATGAAGAGCTTTTTCCCGTCCGAGCTATCCGGAGAAGGCGAGCCTTTTTTGACTCAGATGTAAGCAGCCTTACCGGGTAGTCCTGAGACCATTTCTGACCCTTCGATGGCCACCCCCAAATGTACACACCTAGCGAGGTTTAAACCCTTGATCTCTTGTTAGGAAACGAAAGACCTTACCACTAGGCCATTTGGTGATGGTTTTACAACTATAAATATATGAATGCGATAAATAAAAAATGTTCGAAAATATTTTCCATTACACCTGTGGTATTGTATCATGTCAAATACACACTATAAAGAATACAATGGTGAATGTTTTACATCATGGTTATTAAACCGGAGTGAATGGCGGCTTTGAGAAGATTTTCCTAAGCTGAAAGGTGTGTCCGGCGACGAGAAGAGTCATCAACCCTATCCAAACCAACACGATACCACCTACTACATTTCTGAACGTTCGTGCATCGGGTTTTGGTGTCAAAACCGATATTGAAACCAAATAAGTTAGCGACATAGATGCAGTAGCAATCCACATAATAACCATCAATATCCACAAGAAAACGCGATGCTTCAAAAAGGGTAACCCGCTAATAAGTAACAAGATAATGCTAAGAGTTGAAACAAATCCCAGGGTGTTGGAAACCAAGAAAACATGGTATAAGTTTTGATGATTGTATTCCATGATAGAATATCCAGCCCTATGATCAGCTGACGTATCTTGCCAAACGCCACTTGGAGGATTAGTACCTGCTTGAAAGGCCATCGTTGCTATCAATGATGCCACAACCATCAATGTATTTCGCTTCTTGTCTAACCAGTCTTCATTGTTCTTCGAATCTTGTTTAAAGCGATAAGGAAATTTCTGTTTGGTATCTGTAGATGCAATTTTTTTTCTTTTGGAATTATGAGGAATTTGTCCAAAAAGACTTTCTTTTTCCGCCTCAACTACTCCTGCTTGTATTAGAGACCGGATGATTTGTTGATCTTTCATGTCTCTTGGACCATGAGACAATATATCCATCGGTGTTTCCTTATCTGAGTTTGATGCATTCACATCGATTGTTGTATCAAGTAGCAAGAAGTTTATGGTCTACAAGAAATGTTCAAGATATTATGTGTTAGTCATGACCAATAAGCGCCGCCTAAACAAATTATTGTATTATAAAGGTAAGCAATTCTGGTCTAGATTATATTTCAGTTACTAACTATTACTAAATATATGGCAAATGAAAAATTATAAAATCTTGCATACTGTACCTCAATTTGTTTGTCTGCAATGGCTAGGTGCAGTATAGTATTACCCTCACCATCCTTGGTGTTTACAAACTCATGATCACCCATATTCTCTACTAAAAACTTCAGAATCTCAAGCTGGTTATGCTTTACACACAAGTGCAAGATGGTGTCTTGTTGAACCATGGCTCTAGCTACATGGGGTCGAGCTTGCACCAGTGCTTTCACAGCTTCATACCGTCCTTTAATTGCCGCAAGATGAAGTGGATTTCTCCCATCACGATCACGAGCCCCACATGTATCAGGATTAGCCATCACCAACGCTCTAACTATTTCCACATGCCCTTTAGAAGATGCTAAATGAAGAGGCAAGCGTTTTTGCGAATCACACTCTATACAAAATTCAGGCTTTCGTTTTAGGATCTCTTTGACAAAATCAATATGTCCTAGCATCGATGCAACATGTAGAGGCATGTCGTCGTCACAGTTTAGGGTAACTTTATCAAGAATTAGTGGATCTTGTTCAAGCAACATTAGCAAGATGGATCGATTTCCTTGTATTGATGCATCATAAAGAAGTCTTTCCATTTTCTCCATGTTTCAAATAATTACACAGTGTAGCTAATGGTAGATTTTGGCATATGGACCATGTTATATTATATCTTGGACAATGAAACTGGTCAACATAAAAGATTTTTCTAAGTCAATTTATGTAGGTTAGGCATTTATTTCCACTGAAGCTTCTTTGAATCAGTCAATAGATTATGATTGGTGCACCATTCCAACTACTCTTGCAGTTTTTTTCTTTGTGATCACCTCATCTTAGAATATTACAGTAACTCAATGAGTTAATTACACAATGGTCCCTGAAGTTTGTCGATTTTTACAGATTTAACACCTAAAAATTTTTCCGGGTCTTCCCGTTACGGATTTGGCCCTTTGACCAATAATTCTTCTAGTTGACTGTTATTTTGGTCTTTCATGTATTATATTATTACTATTTGAGTAAATTGCAAAAATCATCCTTGTGGTTTGGTCAAACTACAAATTTCGTCCTCATGGTATGGTTTGGAAATTAATATTAGTATTAATTTTATTATATTCAAAATATAATTAAAAAAGATTAAAAAAAAATGTATATTTTTGTAAATATTATTTGTAAATTTTCAAGATATAATTCAAAAGTATTTAAAAATATTTTTGACATAAATGTTTTACAAAAAATTATTGAATGTTTTTTGAATATGTTTTGAGGTAAATTTTTTGTTAATTTTTGATAGAAAATTAATTTTCAAAATATAATTTTCTTAATTCAATTTTATTTTGAATAGTTAAAGAATATTTTCAAAATATAGTTTGAATCAAAAGAAAATTGAGAGAAAATAAATTTTCTTAATTCAAATTATATTTCGAATATTTTTGAATATTTTGAATAGTTAAGGAATATTTTCAAAATATAATTTGAATCATAAAAATTTTGACAGAAATTTTTTTGTACTTATTGCCTTTTGGCGCTTTTCTTAATAATATTTACCTTTAAGAAAAAAAATTTGACAGAAAATTAAGTTTCAAAATATAATTGTCCTAATTCAAATTATATTTTGAATATTTTTTAACATGATTTTTTTGTAAATTTCAAGATACAATTCAGATATATTCAATAAATATTCAAAAATAGTTGTAAAAGAATTCTGTCAAAAATATATTTTACATAAAATTAGGAAAATCCGTACCATAAATCAAATTTACAAAATTTACAAAAAAATTGAACTGAGAAAATTAATACTAATATTAACTAAATAGTTAAAAAAATAATAATAAAAAAAAATAAAAAATAAAAAAACTGTTGACAAAAATACACCGTTGGTCCCTAAACTTGTTGGAAAACATCATTTAGGGTCATACCATGACCTCGTCGTCATGGAGAGTCCATTCTTCATGTTTTTTGTATCAAATGAGTCTCTTGACCCGTTTTCTGTCAGTCAACACCGTTATTTGCTATCTCTATATGCTTTTAGTTGAATGGAATCATGGTCATTTCATATATTTGGATTATTAGTCATTTTTACTATAATTAACACACACACACACATACTCAAAACCTTACTCCAAACAAAAATTTAAAAATCACTAATGGCTATGGAGATTGATCAACCTGTAACTCTTAAGACCGACGATCTCTTCAAACCTGCTGAAAACGGCGACGTTTCGGTTTTCAAATCACTCTCTGAATCGCAACTGCTCCTCCATAGGATGACGGAAGATCGTTACTTCACGTCGCCGTTTCTTCTGCACATTTAAAGGTATTTTAATTTCTAGTGTTTTGTAATTTATTAGATAAATAAAATAAATAAGTGTTTGGATTAGTTAGTTTTTTTTGGGTTTTCGCTTTATTTATCACATTTTTAAGGCGAGGAGCTATTTTGGATTTATATAAGACACAAGCTCAAGTTAATAAGCTTGAAAAAAATGACCTTATTGGTTTTACTAATTTCAATAAAGCAGTAAACAAAAGATAAGCTAATCCAAACACCGCCATTTATGTAACGAAATATAAATGAGTTAAGATAAATTAATGTGTGTAAACAATGAAGATGACCTCGTCATCGTTTGTGTAAGCAGAGAAAAACGACACACATCATTACATACTTGGTATGGTACAATGGGATGCAATCTTTGTCAGATACATTATAGTTCACCGCCTTCACGTCTACACCAATCACAGTGTGATTCAGTAATGTTCGGAATGACACTTTTCTCCTTCCTTATACCTGGAAGTCTCAGATGTTTGTGTCTGTTTCTTTGGTGTGTTAATGGACGGGTTTCATGATGAGCCTTAATGTATTTGGGCCGAGATATACCTACATTATTAGAGTTTATGCCTAATACTTATATTTTTGAATGAATGGACTAATGAACCTTCACAAAACATAAATGAACGAATAACACTTATGTTCTTGTTCAGTGAACATAAAATCCTGTTCATGTTAGTTTATCAAACAAACGAACTTCATGCCTAACGGTTCATATGGCTGCAAGATCGTATCAGCTTCGAGATACGTTACTTAGGTTTGAAGTGAGTTAGTTACATTTCTTGGATGAAGGGAATATGCATTTTGTGAATTTTATCATATGATTTTGTAGATTGATGAAATTCAAGTGAGGTGTTTAGTTAGATGTATTCTTGTTTGGTTATCAATTGTTGATGTATTTTCTTCTCGTCAAGAAAATATTAAGAAGACAATAAAAATCTTAAAGCAAGCGACCATAGTAGCCAATTTGGTAGCAATGAAGCAACTATCTTCCTGCCCCTATAGAAACAGAGATACAAATAATACTCGATTAAATCCATACGCGCATATAGTAAGAAGTAAACTAATTGATCATGTGGTACAAAGACCATAGCATGAACCTCTCNTCAAGAAAATATTAAGAAGACAATAAAAATCTTAAAGCAAGCGACCATAGTAGCCAATTTGGTAGCAATGAAGCAACTATCTTCCTGCCCCTATAGAAACAGAGATACAAATAATACTCGATTAAATCCATACGCGCATATAGTAAGAAGTAAACTAATTGATCATGTGGTACAAAGACCATAGCATGAACCTCTCGATTTAAGGAACAACTATAACACATATGTTGTTTGGGAACATAAAATGTTTAAAGAAAATTAGGTTTGCAATAATCACTTAATAATTCAATATGCTGCTATATATAAGACCACATAATACCAACCCTCGTATGATATCATATCATCTATGTTAATAGTGCTTTGATAATACATTGCAGTTGGGAATCTTATGTGAAGTTCTATAACCTGTGAACCATCCTATGTTTATGGGGTTCTAAAGCAGATAGCTTTATTTTATTAAAAACATAAATAATCATGTCTTTTAATGATTAAGAAACACGTAACAAACATGATAGTAGATTTTAGAATTCGGGAACTGAATGAAAAGAATACTTCAATTGTTAACAATGGCACTAGATATGAATTAGGGTTTGTCAGGGTTTGTCGTATTTTCAGCCACCTATTGATAATTTAGCTCATCTTGGTGGGTTCTCTTCTGGTTTTATAGGTTTGTGTTCTTGAAGAATGAATGAAGATTAGGGGATCAGAGAAGAATGAATGTGTAGTGAGAAGAGGGAGGTTTTTTTAAACAAAAGTTACATTTTTTGCTTCTATTTCTAAAAAATATCATTGAGGCCCATGTGTTTTTTGGCTTTATTTACCTATGTGATTACAAAAACGTTTTTTCTTAATTATTTAGACAAATAAGGAAATAATTATATTATTTTTTTTAAGATTATTTTAAAGAATAATCTTTTCTAAATATTATTTAATAAGAGAAGATTGAGTTTTTTTGAAATGAGAAAGTCCCCACTTTGTGTTTTGTTTTATTATTAAAAGATATAAAATAAATGCTCATTTGTCTACAAACGTATTTGTTTTTAAGAAATATCTTTATAGAAAGAATAAGTTAAATGGAAATATTTTATGTTTAAATAGCTTGTTTCAAATCAATTATAATAAGATAAACTATTTGTAGTGTCGATCACATTTTTTTTTTAAATTAACCAAAAAAAAAAAGAAAAAAAAGTGGTAAAAGATTAGCGGAAGATGTTATTACACTTAAATGTCGTGTATCTTGTATTTCTTTACCTCGTCAAAGTTCATGTATATAAATACAAAAGAGCGCGCAAGAAGCCAAGAACCTTAAGAAAAGATAGATACATTGAAACAATCTTTAATCTGAATAGTGATTAATAATCTTTATCATCTAAAGATGGATACATTGAAACAACCTTTAATTTGAATAGTCGTTAATAATAAAAATATATCTCAAAAGAACCAAACAACCAACAGATTCGGATAATTTTTAATATATTTAGAAGATTTTACGCATATTACAATTGAATATGTTACAGAAACCAAAGTCCAAAATACAATCCACAAATGATAAACTCGGCATAAACTAAAATTTCTCATTTCAGTTAACCTAAAACACATACTGTACACGTATGTTTATCTGCCTCCACTCTAAAATTTTCTCTCCCACGCATAATATGCCTCGATCTCCATTTCATCATCTTTTCCAACACTACACCATCAAAACCAAACATACACCAAAATAAAGAAACCCAATCGTCTATCTCATGTGTAAATCGATTTACTAACACACGGTTTTCTTCTTGCTCAGTTCGTTAGTTGACAGATTTGGCTTCAAGATCCTTTGAAAGGGTCTAGGGTAAGGTTTTGCATGTTGTGTTTCGTTTTATTGTGTCAAGATCAATGATGGGTATTAGAAATGGCAAAAACCTCCGAACCCGATTTGACTGGGTAATCCCCGAGTTGACTGGGTATGGGGATGGGGGCGGGGAATCTCCGATACAAAAAAGCGGGTGTTGAAGCGGGTATGGTAATACCCTCGGATCCCCGAACCCGTCCCCGAATATATTATCTGTATAAAATACATTATACGTCTATATTATGTATGGAATCTCATTTTGTTTTAGTTCGTGTTCGTGACATATTAACTGTTCATGTAGAAATTTTGTTTTAGTTCGTCCGCGAATATATTAGATGTTCATGCAGATTTTATTTTATTTATTTTTATTTTATTTTTTTTTAGTTCATGTTGGTGATATAATAATATGGACTTATTGAGTGTCAATAAATTATGCGGGATTTTTAACCTGTTGAAGACATTAGCCACATGTGCTCATGTTAATGGTTGTTGTTCCTTTGCATGTTGGATTTTTTTCGCGTTTTTGTTTCTAGTGGTAGTCATACTTTGGTTTTCATACTTACGATAAGTCGTACTCTTTATTATGTTTTGTGTTGAATGCTTGAATTTACTCTAATGAATGAATTGTTTATTGTTAGTATGGTTGCACCTTTTGAAATATATTTAAAATGCCAATTAGGTAATGGGGAAAAATCCCGATTCCCCATTGGGGATCCCCGTTCCCCATCCGGGACGGGGATGGGGACGTAATTGTGACCCCTGACGGGGATGGGGACGGGGATCGGGATAGCTATTTAACTTCGGGGATGGAGATGGTATCAACCATTCCCCACATACCCGGACCCGTTGTCATCTCTAATGGGTATGTTCAAACTTAAGAATCTTCAAAGGTTTGCAACAAATTTTGAACAATAAGATTCGTTCTTGAAACGAAATAACAACTCTAGGTCTTGTGTTCTTCTTTTTGTTTTTCAATGAGCGAATGAAAGAAATAATTAAACAATTTTGTTTGGTTATTTCTTTATAAGTTTCCTATATTAAAAAGAAGTTGACCTTCTTATAGATTTATGATGTGTGTTCGTTTCGAATGGTTATGTTCTTCGAAAGATATTCGAAACCACAACTGAGATCTCTTTTATTTTCTTTTTTGTTACGAATCTGTTTAGAATAGATTGTGAGTTGTGGAGTGACTGCGAGGGTAATGGTTGTGTCTAGATGTAGGATTTGTATTGGGTTTCGATGTTGTTTGTTAAAGTTGGCCTCGTTTGTGATGTACACAAAAATGAATCACTGTGGGCTGATTTGTAAAAATATTATTGAGTTGTAAGTGCTTAGATGGTTCACATTCTTTTTTGTTGTAACTGCATTCAATTGGTTTTCTTTCTTTTTGGTTTTAAGTGTTGTTGTAACTTGGAATGGTTCATATTCATCTTCGTCATTATATTCAATTGCTGCAAATATTTGTTGTGGACATTCAATTGAGAGTCGTTGCTATTCTGTGAGGCTGTGAATTGTTTGTACAGCACACGATTTAGCGCATTAAGATTTCCACATTACATTTAGGTATTGAATCTTTAGATGTACGAGGCCTGACGAACCCGTGCGATGCACCGGCTGGGTCATTGGTTGAATTTCTACGTGTTATGTACGTAATGTTTTTGCAGATGTTTATATACTTTTTATCAAGTTTGTGTCAATGTTTGTATTATAAGTTTTATATATCGGAATATTTATCATTTAGTACTAAATAACTCACGTAAACAATAGATACTTTCGTAGATATTGATGTTAACACATTTTTTGTGGAAAGTAATTAAATATATCAATATAATTCAGACCCGTGCGATGCACAACCTGCATATTTATGTATCATTCTCATTTGTAAACTCAATATATATGGGATCATGCCATAATGCACATCTACAAAACTTATTTTCAATTAAAAAAAGCAGAGATCATACATGAATATACGGCTTGCACACTCATTTCATCTCTAAACATAAGATAACTATAACCATGCTAAATATTTAGCTTACCCATAAAAAAGTAATTGGTCCTTTTTTGTTTTGTAACCATAGTAATCCTTATGATTATTCATCCTCTAGGCTGGTAATATAACCATCAATGACATTGCATATGTAAATAAAATAATGATTTCCTACATAGGGACAAACTCGATGTGCATAAGCTGGTTGAAAACCTTATCTATTTTGTCAAGTGGGTCGGTCATTTGCAGGAACCACCCTTTACTTGCCTCGCCTTCCACATATGTCGGCCAAGACAACCAATCACCAATATTTTTCACTTCATCACCAACAATGTTTTTGCTATATATCGTTAGATTTTCCCCGAGATCAATCTTCTGGTCTCTTTTAGTCCATTTCTTGTCAAACATCTCAGAACCCACATGCTTCTTATCCACATCATTCCAGAATGCTAACTGTAAATCCACTACATTTTCTTCATTACTTTGTGATATACGGCTCGCACCAGTAGCACCATCGTTACTATTATCAACCTCCACCCCTACAACATCTCTTCTTAATGTATCCAACAACTGTTTTCCAATTTTTTTAACTGTTTGAATTCATACGTGTTGGCCAAATAAACTCCTTTGGAGAAAATACCAACCATATTTTCTTTAAACTATGTAGCATTCTTACCATTTTGGCTCTAAACCTGTGATTCCTTGGCAAAGATGATTGCTATATCATGAAATTACATGGTTCAACTCACACCCCCATCAGGAAGGTTTTCGTTATCTACCATATCATCTCATATACCACTTTTAAATGTAAAAGTAATTGATCGATATATTGAGAGTAGCTTAAATGCAAAGATGATTGCTATTCTTCTTCAATGTAACATCTACAATCAATAAGTGCCTCAATGAATACGTGAACACTTCGTATGCCTCTCAATAAACACACTTCCACTTCGCAAGTAATTGATCAATAAATTGAGAGTAGCTTAATTGCAAAGATGATTGCTATTCTTCTTTTATACTTTATTGCATGGTTATGATTCATTGTATTAGAAGTTTCTCTTAGTTGTTAAAATCACTTTAAAAGCACCCTCCAAATACCCTCCAATTCAGTATAAACACAAATGACATTGTCCTTTAATGATTCCAAAAAAAAAATAACAAAACTAATTTCTTTTGTTCGACTTTTTAATTTTCTTGAAAAAGTGATTGAGTATAAAAAATTATTGCCTAACAATGACATGGCGTATATGCTTATAACGTGGAAGTTTATTATATGACGAACATTCATTCATACTTTTTTATTTAATAGAGTTTGAATTTTATATTTTAGCATGATCATGATGATAAAAATGTTAAAAAATATAACTTTCACATCATGAGATTACAAAATTAAAGTTCAGGTTAATTAATCTTCTAACAATTCAGTATATACATATATGGATATCAAAAAGTCAAAAAGATTAAACGCAAACAAAATATTAACATTCAAATCCATCCAACTATTGAGTGTCGCAATGGAATCATCAATAAAATTTATGATAGTGAGACTGATTACAGGATGATTCAGCTTCATATATTGTAGACAACCGAAACCTAAGCTCGAAGACGATTGTTGTTGGCATCTTTCTTGTGAGGAAAGCTTTGCATGAACATAATTGTTTCTTAGTAATGATCGGTCTCTTGTTTAATCTTTTCTTCTTTCTCCAAGTGGACTTTAAGTTTCTCTTCGACATATTTTTGTTGTTGCAACTCGAGTTGAGTTAGTTGTTTTGCTTTCTTCCTCTTCTTTTTATTCTAATTCTTTTTTTTCCTTCATCCATTCCCTGACATTTGGAAAATCGATAATACATATAACAATAGAACTTAACTTTATCCCACACGAATACTTTTTTTAAGAAAACGAAATGAATGAATTTAAGTTGGTCACCCCCTCCTCATGCATGAGGGGTCAAATAAAATCAAATACATTTTACGTGTATAAATATATTTTGTAAAAGGGAAAAAAAGACATACGGTTGTTGGTGAAGATATCATCTCCTATACCATCTTCTTGCCCAAACCTATCATGCAAAAACAACACATATAAGATTACTAATAATCAATCATTGACAATACAATCACAAACAAATACCCATATGTCAGCATGTTTGCCAACGTTATTAATTATTTTGGAGCTGCTCATTACACACGACAACAACCAAAACTAAACTTAGTATCATCATATCACATTACCAAAAGAACAATTCAAATAAATAAATATACATCACAACCATTTTTCAATAACCTTCTTCATCAACGACTCATGCGCGCCACGATGACTAAAATGAGTTTGGTTGAACGTGGTGTCGGCGGCGGAAACTGTTGATGTTGGTCGGTTCCGGTGGATGTGGCGGTGGAATAATTTGTTGTGGGTTGCTAAATTGTGCTATTTATACTCAAAAGAGGTAGTTGAAAGAGTTACCCAATTAATTTTTCTATTAAAGATCAAGTAATGCATACTCTAATAATTAAAATAGACTCTCCAACTCCCTTATTCTATGTAACCTCTACAATCATAAGTGCCTTAATGAATACATGAACACTTCGCATGCCCCTCATAAACATGGACGCTTGACATGGACGTGGCATTAATCTTTATTTTCGCATGGCTACATTTTTCACTTCTAAAAACTATGTCATCAATGCTCCTCAAAAAATTGGTGTCATTAATACTCCCCCTTAAATTTTAGGACTCAATCTTATATGTTTATAGGGTTGCTAAATTGTGCTATTTATACTCAAAAGAGGTAGTTGAAAGAGTTACCCAATTAATTTTTCTATTAAAGATCAAGTAATGCATACTCTAATAATTAAAATAGACTCTCCAAATCCCGTATTCTATGTAACCTCTACAATCATAAGTGCCTTAATGAATACATGAACACTTCGCATGCCCCTCATAAATATGGACGCTTGACATGGACGTGGCATTAATCTTTATTTTCGCATGGCTACATTTTTCACTTCTAAAAACTATGTCATCAATGCTCCTCAAAAAATTGGTGTCATTAATACTCCCCCTTAAATTTTAGGACTCAATCTTATATGTTTATAGATAGATTATATGATAAGATTATTGTGTAAATTTATGACACGAGAATAATTACTATCTATTACTAGTGGTTTTTTGTATTGTCATTAGTTTTTTATTGTTGCGTGTTTTTTATTCTTAAAAGATGAAAATTTTAATTTATGATGCGTTAAAAATTCAACCTTGAATATACTAAACTTTGATAAATCAAATTGAAAATCGAAAATCGAAAAAAAAGAACCTCGATAAAACCATAACCAAACGGTCTCTAAAATTCAAAAACCGTAAATTTTCGGTTCGGTTTCGGTTTTACCCTAAAACCAAGCCAAACCAAACCATGCTTACCCCTAAATTAGTATGTTTACTTTCTATCTTCTATGCGAAAAAATATTGAAACTTCAATACTATCAACAAAAGTATGACAAAAGTTAGTGAAAATAGAAAAAATAAAAATAAAATTGAACCTCGCTTTTTCCATTTATCGAAGAGGAAAAATCATTTTCATTAAAACATAAAATGATTCGACTAATTAGTTCAAACATGAAGTAAATACACATTTTCATTTCAATACCCCATGTTTCTAACGAGGTGGGAAACCCGTCGGGCGTTGCGACGGGGTGTTTTGCTAAAGAATTAGTTTACGTTGCGTGTAGCAAGTGTTGTAAACTGGAACGGGTGGCAACAATATTTGAACATAACTTAATAAGCTTCTATAAATTTCATTTTACATTAAAAGTAACACAATTGAATCCAATTTGGTAATGAACCCCACCTGCTGAACATATAAACTGAAGCATCTTCTATAAATTTCAGTTTCTTACGTTTATTGTCTTTCCATCAGAATTGATGAAATCAACGTCATCTAGAGGCATCCCACAATCATGGAGCAATCGAAGCATTTGTTCCATAACAATGTATACCTACAAAAGTGCTAAAATGTATCATTTAACAATAATAGAAGGGTTAATAAATACATAGAAATAATGGACAACAATGCACATTCTGAAGTATATCATTTTATGTGTCTAAAACTCACCTTGCTATCAACCTTAAGGACATGTTTGTTTCCCATATAAAGTGCTCCCATCAACTAGAGTAGAGGAATCTCTAGAGGGAAATTGAAAGGTGTAATCACTGCCACCTGAAACAAATATATAACTTTTTTATCATAGATAAGTCCAGGAATCATCAATGTAGAATAAGGTAGAAAAATATAAAGAACTAATCAGATACTAAACATGCTTAACTTTCTATAATAATCATCAATAAAACAGGCTCCCAAGCATGATGATTATTAACCTTCAATGGCCATCTATTTGAGTTTCTAGCATAAACAAATGAATAAATAAATGAAGGAAATCTTACAGGTCCATAAGGCCAGCAGAAACCATGACTTTGCTGCCCAAGATGATTCCTAGGAACTCCAAAGGACCTTTCCAGGAAACGTACCTGAAGATTCAGAATGTATAATTTGAAATCAGAGGATACTTGCAGTTAATTAAGTAAGATAATTCTCATAAGCCATCTAACTTTTAAATTAACATGTAATAACTTACGCGTGCAGGTGCAGCATAATACTATAAAAGTAACAAAATAAACTGTATAACCCATTACTATTCTATAACAGAAAAACCAGCAACAATGGGGTATTTACCATAAAGATTTGCATTTGAGTTAAAATGATACAGAAGAGCTTCAAACACCAGGTAACAGTCATGTACCTTATCTCCTGAGAAGTTCTCTAGAAACTTGCTAGTAACATAAACCTCACCAAAACCCTGTTGGTAACTCTTAGGTGCAACCCTTTGTATTAACTTATAATTAGCAAAGAAATCAACAACCTGGAAACATCACGTACAAATGATTATTGTATACATTATATAACTGGGTGTCCGAATTAACCCTTTCGCTACATTTAATAGATGTTATGCCAATCAGCCCCTTCTCAAACATTGTATAATGTACTTTAAAAATCCACTATATCATATGAGGATGCATCAGCTGCAACTGTAGCATACTATGCACTAATAATTTTGTGACAATCTTATACGCAACACATAATAGGTATTGGGAATACACTTTATTAAACACAATGACATGCGGACTGAAAAAGATGCATGTTTACATTCTGACGTACGTCATGCTGTATTTATATTAGCTGTATTTTCCCATGGCTGATTCTAGCTTTTAATTTTAAGCACCTGATGACAATGCAACTCTCACTGTTGTCACCTGCAATTAACAAAAAATATAAATTTGCTGAATGCTCTCTCATAAGGCCATTTTCTCATTTACTTTGCTGTAAATATATAATCCTGGAAGGAATTTGTAATTCTTAATTGCATCGATAGCCCGATAGGTGACTTCCCTATAAATTATCACAGTTACAAAAGTACTAATTGCCTCTTTTTAGCTTACAAAAAGCATAAATGAACGAATATTCAAAGTTTTGTTGCAACTTTTCATTAACTGATTTACAAAGTATCTCTGACCCATAAATAATCATAATCATATAATCATTTTCAAAGCGTAATGATAATCACCATCTTTTAGGATAGGTTCATTGAAGCCACTCCTAACCTATTACTTATATTATAGATAATTTAACCCATGTATAATCATATAATCTAAATAAGTTTCACTATGCCCAAACACTATGTACAAAAACAAACACTTTCAATTCGTAACATCAAATACATCCTTAAAATATAGATAAGCACATGCACTGCAAAACAGGTTATAATATTTCAGAACTCCGATTTAAAAAGATTCTGATAATGCGTTTTCAATTTACCGTGTAGCCCGACAGTTTATAGAATATTTGTTCTATAAAGAGTGTTTGGAATTTTAATAATAACCAAATGCGCGTATCGTTTTTAAGTACCTTTCTCCAAAAATCAGACAATCTTAGGAAATGTTATTTATTGGTTTTCAAGAAGCTCAATTTGTCTACAACTAAAGCAAAGGTTATTCTCATTTAGAAAAAGGCAAAACACTTAACAAATAGAGCATCTTTAAGGGCAGTAATATGATACCTTGGCGCGCCCATAAGGATTCATTTCCTTCATTTGTCAACACATGTAATTTTCTTAGGCTGCCCATAGACAGTAGCATAAGATGAGAAAACCAACTGCACACCAAAATCCAAATGCAAGTATGGGGAAACAGGGTATCTAAAGTTTCACGCAACAACTTTCTTTTATTGTCGAATTTATTCGTAAGGGCTCAAAATTTCACTTCAGTTATATTTAATATGGACATGCTTATTACAATCTGTTTGGGTCTCCATCTTTGTTTTTGAAGGGTAATAGATCATGTGAAAAGTTATCGTTTATAAGCTCAGATAGGACCCCATTTCATCACTGAAAGCCGCAAGCAATCATTACCTGTTTCCTAAGTATGCTAACTTGTCTATTTAATTGCGGCTGCAAATGGGCAACAATTGATGAAGGTGTGTGCTTGTTCTTCTCTTGTGGCATTTGTCGTGGACTCTTACGCTCTCTGGAACCTGTATCCACACAAATACAGACACGTAAGCCGAAATGGAAAAACCTCGTATGCCCAAAATAATTTGAAGGCCTCATTTGTGGATCACTTTTCTTGTTCATAAACTTTGTGATAATACAGATTTTGTTATTATAAAAACATAGGGCAAAAAGAGTGTTTCAAACAATAGTTTATTTCACTCACGGATAAGCAAACTACAATAAGCCGATCAACAGTTATACTAATCAATCCGAAGACCCCTTAAAACAGTTTTAATGCTGTAAAAAAGGAATCATATGTTCACAAAAGAAGTAACAAAAAAGTTAAGAAAAAGCAACAATTAAGCACAACCTAGCATGTAAACCCAAAAAAAAAACCTTCTTAAATTATTGTAACATATGGAATTCTAACAAAGTTTCTAACCTTGTAATCCTAAAACAATAACCCTAATTAAAAAAAAGTGTATAATTGGTGTGTCATCAGAAAACACAATAAACCTTTCAAAATTGCAAACCTAAAATAATATGGGTAATCTAATTGCATACACCAGCACAACAATAATAATCAGAATTAAATCAAGTAAACCCCTAAATCTAAGATCAGGAAGTTAGCAACAAAAAAAAAATGAAAAAGAGAATAACAAATTCAAACCTAGAATCAATTCTTTGACACAATTTCTTTAGACAACAACGGTGGGCAGTTTTTCATATAGACCTCGAAACCCTTGGCTGCAAACAGCAACGGCAAGGGAACCTGCAAAAAATCATCAAAAAAAAAGCAAAACTAACAAAACCCCTAAATTCTAACAAAACCCTACTTTCAAAATTTAAAAAAAAAAAAAAGAGAAAAGGAAACAAACAACTCAATTAAACTATGAATCAACTAAAATTAAACTATAATAAACGATAAAAACTCTAAAATAACTGATGAATCTGACACAAATTGTCAAATTGATATGGGGTTATGGTATTTGTGGATCTGCGAAAGATGTGGATGAAAAACCCGGCTAGACTGTAGCATAACATATGGCTCAACGACAGCCACANACCCATTTCCGAGCCAACCTAGCAAGTTGACCCGGTTTAAATCGACCCATTTTTCGACCGGAACGGTTCAATTAGTTGTACAATGTAAATAAATCATTATACTTTTAAGTAATGGATAATGTTTTGAAACCCGGTTCGACCCGGGTGATTCAACCGGTTGAACCGTTTCGGTTGAAAAATGGGTCGATTTAAACCGGTCAACTTGTTATGTTGGGTCGGAAATGGGTCAAATTAAACCGAGTTTGAAGCGTCCCGGGTCAACCCGGTTTGTGTTTTAATTGGTTGTACAATGTGAATAAATCATTGTACTTTTAAGTAATGGGGTGTTTTAATAAGAGTATTAATTACGTTTCAATTACTTTGTATGAAACTCAACAATTGAAAACTCAACATACCCGGTTTGTGTTTTAATTTGTTGTACAATGTGAATAAATCATTGTACTTTTAAGTAATGGGGTGTTTTAATAAGAGTATTAATTACATTTCAATTGATTTGTGGTTTCCATCAATAGCAGCTCGTTTCCATCAATAGCCGGTTGAAACTCAAGAATTGAAAACTCAACATTGACATTGAAAACTCAATATTGACCTTGAAAATTCAAGGTTGACCATTTTTCCTTTATAAGTAGTAGAGATAAAAAGATCAATAAAATATTATTATAATATTAAAAAATACTTTTTATGTTTGAAATAACTTTTTTGGCTAAATCTGTTGTATATTTTTCTTTTTTTAAATAAAGTGTGTAATTCGGATTAAACCAAAAACCAAACCGAACCAAACTGAACTAGAATTCAACCGAAAACCGAATTTGAATTCGGTTTGATTTGGTTCACGGTTTGACCTTAAAAAATCTTTTAATCGAATTAACCGAATAACCCGATAACCGAACCGATGAACACCCCTAGCCTCGGGTAATACCAATTTGCTAAATGGGCTTTTACCGGTCGGGTTGCAAAAGCATATGGGCTATCAAAGCCCACCGAATGTATAAGTGATATAATTTCATCCGGCATGTATCTTTTGGCCCCATGTTTCTAACTTAAAGGCAGGCCGAATGGGTATATTTATATAATTGGGCCTGACAAATGGGCTATACTGTCTTACCATAATCTTGTTCTTTCCACTTTGGTTGCATCATAACACCAGGTATTGACGGTACCATACCCTAAAAATTCATATCTCCCAAAATCACACAATCAAAATGTCAGACAATATACCATTTGAAATCCAACTTGAAATCATCAAAAAAGTTGCTGATGTTAAGTCATTAATTCGATTCAGGGCCGTTTCAAAACCATGGAAGTCTTTCATCGACAGTTCTGACTTCATTGCTGGCCAAGGCGCCCGAGACACTCAGCCGCATAATAGTTTACTTTTAAGGTACAAAGATAGTAATTCAAATGAGGATAAGTATGCTTGTTTTATAGATGATGATGAGAATGAGATTTTGACCCAACAACAACAACAACAACAATACTTTGCTCCAAATGTTGTTCCTGATCTCATGCAACAATTTTATGATCTAAAAGTCATTAGATCCTTGCATGGGTTGTTATGTTTGCATAGTTTCGACAAAAACATGGTTATTCTTTGGAACCCTTGTATCCGAAAGGCTGTTGGTATTGAATTACCTTATGTGAGTGGTAGACATAATTTACTTGGTTTCGTAGTTTGTCCGGTCAATAATGATCCAACCATTGTCATGATTACATATCCTTGGGAAATTGCAATTTTTACAATGAGCTCTAAGAGATGGACAGTGTTCCAGTATACTAAATTACCTCCTAAAGAACTTCAAGTTATGTCGTCTCAGGTTGTTATAGATAGTTGTATTTATTGGCTTGCTTGTGAAATAATTCCTTCTATGGATGGTCCTTATCGATATCATCGATATTGTTTTATGATCATATCTTTTGATTTCATTGCTAAAGAAATTAGACTTGTGGACATACCATGTAGCTCTATCTTAAACAACCCGTATCCTAAACGTTTCTTCATATCTAAGCTAAGGGGGTCTCTTGTACTGTTTGCACCCATTGAAGAAGAGGTTGAAATACCAGTTTGTGGTGTATGGAAGATGGAGCATGATGAATCTTTTTCAAAGCTATTCACCATTAGCACACCTGATTACACAATAAATAATATTTTGGGATTTAGGAACAATGGTGGACTTGTAATGGTAACCGAAAAGGAGGATGAGCACTTTGCTACACTTAAACTTTACAACCCATGCACAGAACACGTCAATAATCTTGGGATTTCTGGAAAAAAACATTCATTCTTCATGGGCTCTTACAAGGAAACACTACTTCTGATGGATGCATGTTCTGACATTAATTGATCACGAAGATGATGGCGACATTGCAAGGCGTGGATTGCAAAGTAATGAGGAGGCTCCTAGTTTGTCGTTAAGGTGTGGAGTAACCACATTCAATATTTTTATTTATCAGTGTTATACAAGTTATGATATGTTTGGTATCATTTGATGTCATGTTTGTTATTACTTCTAAAGACATGGATGGATTATTAGTTAAGTTTTTGAAGCTAGTATGACTACTGAAAAGAATCCCTTGATGCAGACCTCATTTGTTTCTATCTGTTATTTACCAATTCAGACTTTAGATGATGATAATTAGTGTTGTTTGCCTTCTTGTCTATGATCCATTTACGGGAATAAATGACGTCCTTTACGACATGCCTTATACATGTGCATCACATGTAGAAATCTTGATGGCATTCTGCCAGTCTTGGATTAGTTACATCCGTGTTACATTAACCTCTCATTTTGCTTCGTGGCTATGATGGCCTATCTGTAATTACAAACATGAGTCATCAGTCTTGAAATGTGCAACATCGAGTGAATATATATTGTCTAGCTTTGGAATTCGGAAAACGGTATGACCCAAGTGTTGTGACAGTTTGTCCGGTAGTCATTGGGCCAATGTTGCAGTCAACCGTAAACGCTACTAGCTTACTTCTTTTGACCTATATGAAAGGTTAGTGGTAACGTGTTCTTTACCTTTTCCGACTATCCATTTGGCCGGAAGAATCTCAAGTGTGGATGATTTTTGTATAGTTTTAGGGACGTTTTCAACTTATTTATTTTCATATAGACGAATTGGATTTTCTCATACTTATTGTGCAAAATTGATACAGTAAAAACTACTCAGAGTCAAATTGGTTAAAAATCGCTTATGGATTAATACTATAATAAAATGTTACAATGCTCTCAAATTTCTTTAATAAAGATACTCAGCAAGCCATTTAGTTACAATGTGTACTGGATTTTGACATTTCATATATTTGTTGCTAATTATTAAGTTAAAACAAAAATTTATGAATGCAGATCCTTAATTGCAGGTAAACTAACCAGCATAGTCAGTTTTGACATGGCCCAAAGATGACCCTTTCTATATCCAAGCATTTGCCTTAAACATTGCAGGTCAAAAAGGGAAACATGGAAATTTGTACAAATATAGCAGCACCTAGCTTCAATTTTCAACCTTCTTTAGGTCAATTGATTTCGGCCCATGTAATCTATATTCCCTCCTTCCATTTATGGACTTCTAATCGTCTTATCCGTACCATTACCGTCCCCTACCTCGTGATACATTTATGCACATCAGCTGTGCAACTTCAATGTTACCATCTAGTCATCTACCACGTTCATGACATGTTCTGGTCTTGGTTTCGCCACTTCTTTTGTTTTCTTGGCGCAAACCTATTTTCTTGCGGTTATCGTTGTCTTCTCCCACCCTGTGCGAAAATTGAATGTTGTTTGCTCCTTCAAATTTCCAATTCACTGCTTGCTTTCTTTTCTTGCGGAACCCTTCTCCATCGCTGCCAATCGGATTTGGTGGGGTATCCTCTCTTTTGCCCCGTTTCTAACCATCGTTGTCTATCATATCTTCCATTAAGCTGCTGATCAAAAGTAAAATATGGAGACTAAGAAAATGACAAAATATAAATGTCCCGATCACTACTCAAATGTAAATGTTCCGATTTGAACAAAGCTCTCTTCGCTCGTGAGTAACAAAACATCTTATTTCATAATAATAAGTTCAATTTCAGGAAAAAAAGATTAATATCACACCAGGATGAAATTTTGGATCAGATAGATTTAGTTCTATCATCTTGAAATATCTTATATGAAACATATGTAAAAAGATTTTTCGGCATCTAGGTTTAATATAACACCACAATGATAACCGTGTAAAATAACCATGCATTGTGTTCAGTTTTGTTTCACGTCATTGAAATTTGTGACCTTTCATTTGATTTGGTAAAAGTGATGACGGAATGAAAACACAAAAGAAGGTGATGGTGTTGATTTGGTGAAAGTGAATACGGTAGTTGATTTGATAATCAATACTACACTGTTTGATGAAAAAGTTGATAGAAAAGAAATAAACTAATACCAAATTAAAATGAAAATGACAAGTTGGATCAATCATACAAATTAAATTATAATAAGGCTTTACTAAAGCGTGTCCTTAATTTGCTTTATGGTTGACAACTTGACACAGCCTGCTTCAAGATGAAACGCATGTAAAATGAAATGTCTCTTTATATACTTAAAGCATATTTTTTATGTGAGTAAAACTAAGTATTATTGCTCAAACTTTTAAAGCCCTAATACTACATATATTAACTAAACTTTTAGGATATTTCATATCTATAAAATGTACCACATTAATGTTATAAAAGATAATTTGAATTCTAAATACTTATACGGTATTTAGTAACCAATTAGGCTTAGCTCAGTTGGCTACATGAGGTCTCTTAAGAAACTTTGGGGAGCCTCACTGAGGAGGATGTCTCAAATTTGTTAACTCCATCATTCAAAGTTTTAGTTCTCGATTAATGTACTCAACTCTATTACCAACATCGGTTACATCAATCTGCACTGCATTTAATACATTTTTTTTTATTTTTTTTATTTTATTTATTTTTTATTTTTTTTATTTTTTTTTTACATTTGTACCGGATAGGTTGTCTGGTATGTGAGATACAAGCTTTTTAAGTATGCTAAGATTATGCTAATTTATCTATATTAATTAATATATATGTTTTAGTATCTCTTTTTAATTTCATATAATACTCGTCTTTTTAACTTTTAAATATTTAGGATCAGTATATAATTTTATATAATGCTTTTGTTTTACTTACTATTTGTATGGTTGTCTTTTTTTAGATGCCTTTGTATTTGTGGGTTTTTATTGAATCATACTATGGTCTTTCTAATACCCATTAGGATTATAGTTAAGATTATGCATTTTGCTTCATGATTTAACAAAATGTAGAATATTCAACAAATACAAGCATGTTAAAAGCTCATTTATTTTATCATCTTACAATTGATATTTCTTACAGTACAATACAAATTTTTAATTGTCACTAGCGTAGTCTATATTCTAGTGATATATAAAAATAAAACTACATACTATTCAACTATACCTTGATAGAGAGATCTCACGGTTACATACATCACTATCAAGACTTTATACAATTATATTTGCATAACATGCAAGATATTATACTTGTTGCGTATTTCACATGGTTTATATCGATTGGATATAAAAATAAAACTCACTCAACATACTATTCAACTATACCTTGATAGATAGATCTCACGTACTATTACATCACTATCAAGACTTTATACTTGCATAACATGCTAGATATTATACTTGTTGCATATTTCACACGGTTTATATCGATTGGCGTATGAAGGTCTTCCTTCTTGGCAACAATAGATTTCTTAACCCCCTCAAAGTGATTGCAATTAGCCGAATAGTGTGTCCAACAACTAAAAGAGTCATCAACCCAATCCAAACCAAAACGATACCTCCTACAACAAACTCAAATGACTTATACCCAAATGATCATGCATGCTACGAAAACAAGAGAAGAAGGATGCATGTGCCAAAACAGTGTTACTACTTTTGGCGGGGACCATGTCCCCGCCGAAAAGTTGCGTTGAAAATTTATCAAACGGTCAGCGAGGTTGTGTGGCCATGTCAGCGAGCATTTTTGTCCGTTTATGACCTTTCGGCGGGGACATTCTATGTCCCCGCCAAAAACCGCATCGTCCGCCCGTACCTACTGATTGCAGTACATATATATATATGTTTTGCTATCTAAATATTTTTGCAAGCATTCCATATCTCGACTATTTCTTATGACCTCAAAACGAGGGGGAGTATACATCAAGGGGGAGCTCCAAGTTAATCGGGATGCTAACAAAAAGAGGGAGAATTGATATAAACTCATGCTAATACTTGTATATATACTAATTTTCGCTTAATGAGTTTCGATTTTGTAATCATCAAAAAGGGGGAGATTGTTGACATAAATAATGCGTAAAAACGTTATTTATATTTTTCGATATCTCTACGTTTTGACGATCACAAAATGTAAAATCATTAAATGTAAGATTACTACGTAAACAAGTACTAAGCTAGTTTATATCACTATATCCAACTTAATCACTTAAGGTATGAATAAACAAGTGCTTAATACATCTCATGATCAAAGGGGTATTTAATTAATTACTACAAAGTTTATTTAATTATATAAACATACTATATATTTTTGAAAAACAATTTTGGTAATAAAGAAAAATGTTTTAATCATACTAAATATATGAATTCAAAATTTTAACCAAAATCAGTTAGTTTTTCACCAAATAAACTTTCCCCACTAAAGACAAAAAATTCGAATTAGTGTTTTCATAAACAAAGGTTTTATAAATCAAAAAGACGTAAAACTATTCAACCCCCCCTTCTAGTTTTCCACAAATTCGAATTAATACACCGAGTAATTACTAATGTGTGCATTATTAAGATTAGTTGTGTCTGTCAAAATCCTCGATCCGACAAGCGGGAACATCGCCGAGAATATATGGAGCACACGCTGTTTTGGCGCCTTCTTTTCTACCTATGAGAATCAGAAACAGTACTCACTGGTTTCTGTGCTTTATTTTAACATCAAATTATTATTTTAATCTAGGAGTATTTAGTTGGAATATGGTTATTATAATTATTTTAACATCAAATTATTATTTTAATCTAGGGTCATGTTAACCACAACTTGAGAGGATCTCAATCCAGGATAAATAACATATCACAGTTGTTTGTAGTACATATGCATAGTACATAATCTTATATGATCACGAGAACAAAAAGACCAATAAATATAATGATGAGTTTTTGATGTTGAATCTTTAATGAAGTTGAATCTATAATGGATGAACGATTTAGGGTTGTTTGCGATTGGCTAGGGTTTGGGGAAACCCTTACTCAATCGATCGTGGGTATGGAAAGGAGAGGAAAGGATTTTAGGGATTGTGTGTGTGTTACGAGGATCCTTGAAAGTCCCATTGTATTTATAGGATACAAGGGAAGGATCTAGAATACTTGTAGAACAAGTATTCGAGTTTGTTTAGGAAACGAACTCCCTTTTTCCTCCTCCTTAGGTTTGTTCGACCGAGCATATCCCTAAGGGGATATGTTTTTGGTCTTTGGTTAATTATTACCCTTTAATATTTATCTCTTGATAGATATTAAGTTTCGGGTAATTAATATTTAACCCTTTAATGAAAATAACATTGTATTTTCATTTTCTCATTTACTCCATTTTATTTCGTATACTTGTTTCTTATTTCCGCTTGCATGTTCTGTTTGGTGTGCATCAAGTGTGACCCTTCGGTATTTTTGTGAAGGCAAGTTGTNTTTTTTTTTTTTTTTTTTTTTTTTTTTTTTTTTAAGGTAAAGGGTCTTCCACCCGGTAAAATATACTACTCCAAAAAAACGTTTAAGTACAATGGAATGTGGCTGAAGTACCACATTAACCGCAAGCAATCGCTTGACACAACCACAAATCATTTATGATAGACCATAAATGATAACTAGCTACAACCAATAAGACAACTAAACCAAAACCAACATAAAAT
Organism: Artemisia annua; assembly: GCA_014162995.1. NCBI lineage: Eukaryota > Viridiplantae > Streptophyta > Magnoliopsida > Asterales > Asteraceae > Artemisia > Artemisia annua. Next base: position 226,535 of record LBNU01035944.1, on the reverse strand, counting down.
AATCAGAAAATTTCATGCAAAAAATATAAAACAACCTAGTTGGGACAAAAGTCTTGAATTCCAGCAGCCTTTAATTGTGCAGGAGAGAGGCCAAAATCATCATCATCGTAATTGTTGTCGTCACCCGTATTCGCTTTCCATTGCTTATAAAGACTCTGCTCCTTACTTGCACTTGCAGAATACAACCAACAAGTTGTGAAAGCTTGTTGTGTAGTTTGCATATAAATTCTTTCATCAGTATCTTAGGTTATTGTGATAGTACTCCATGATTAGAGAACACCACTTATTAATCTACGTGGTCACTTATCGATCTTGGTCATGTCCAACATTTGCCCTGCACAATGCATGTGAAACTTGATATACCCCCCGAAGTATCATAGCTTTCACAATAATAGTTCAGCTTATCTTGGTTTCTCTCCATAATAAGCAATTATGGACCTTTTATTATGAAATATCTCTCATTCACGGATTTAAAATACGCTAAATGGAAATATCATAGTAATGTCTCGTCAGATTTGCATGAGTCTACAACATTACTTCTGATTATTGGCTATTGATTAAGCTCGTATCAAAACGTTCTGGGAGTAATCCTTTCTTAGGACCCTTAAGCCTCACATCTAGGTTTCTTCATTATTGTCTTCCTGTCAATGAATCTAAGTGAGCCGGTGCCTGTAATTTAGTCATATTGGATTATTTTGTAGACTGAGCTAAATCACGACTACGTACTAGAACTTAGTATTCAATGATGGATTTATTTTTACACTTAAGTAAAATGGAATTATCTAAATAAGAACCGTGACTCCTTGTTACTGATTCTCCTAAGACCATTAGAAATTCAGTACAAGCCCATGAAACTGCGATGCAGTTGTTTCCCGATTAAAAATCTTATTCTTTCCAATCTTTAAGTCACATTGCTTCTGTATTTGTTTACAACAACTTATGATCTACACATTCCATGTGCCAACTATCTTGCCCCTAAGGCAATGTACGTTTGTACTAGATCTTGATTCTTCCCACTTGATCTTGCAATACCAGAAAATCTCCTTTCCATAGATCATTATGGATCTATAATTCTTGTCATGCTTTATACTCTTTAGTTAAATGATCTAAATTAGCTTCCCATGCTCTCGCTTCCGTTGCTCTACTCTGAGGTTCTCTGATTAGGTCCTGCTAAGGACTTTCAGCTTAAACACATTAGTTTGATCTTTATTTAACAAGTATTAACCCAATTCACTATTCCTCCTGTAAAGTATATTCCAACTTTACATGAACATTCTAAAGCAGCACGAGATTTTACTATGATCTACAAACTCATTCTCTTTCAACTTTGATTTATAGATCTAAAATGCCAATTGTCATAGCATATGAGTTTTACTCAATCTCTAGGTTTCTAGAAGTACCATCACTTAAGTATTTCACTTTGACAAGAAATCTTCTTTCATCAGATATCTGTAATATTCGATTTTATTGCACATAGGGTATACGCCTTGATTCCATCAAGACTCCGAGATAGACAAAATCATCAAGTATTAAGAACTCTATAGGACTTAACTCCGAACTAAAGTTAATGCATTAGAGCATCCCCAATGCTAACCTGATAAATGCCTTGTTACTATTTGAAAAAGCTTTTCAAGAGGCTTTTTGCATTGCAGTAAAGACTTGGTGAAAAGTTTTTTTAACTAAAAACTCAGTAGATCACAAGTCTTTGAGACATAAGACTTGATGCTATTAGTAAATTTAATTTATTGTAAAATGCTATTGGATAGCTTTTATGCATTGAAGGACTTTTGTAAAGCACAGGTTTTTGGATGATAAAATTAAAGGCAAATGACAAAAAAATGCATCGAACTTGACACTTTTTGTGATTGTGTGCTACCAACTTTTTTTTTCTTATTGCGTGTACTAACTTTCAAATTTCGATAATTGTGTATATTTTGTGACCATTTTACCCTTATTTTTTTCAAATTTTGAAGGGTAAAATGGTCATTTTACATGGCAGGATAGTTCCAAAATACACACAATGATCGAAATTTGAAAGTTCAGTACACACAATAAGAAAAAAATAGTTGGCTACACACAATCACAAAAAGTATCAAGTTCGATGCATTTTTTTGTCATTTGACCTAAAATTAATACGGACATGAGCTATTAAATATAAAAAAGTCTTTAAAGAATTTTGAGCATTGTAGATGCTTTTAGCAAACCATCAAATGATGTACTTTCAGTACGATGGCTTGAAACATAGTATTTGTTTGGAAAAGACAAACTCGCATAACCAAGTCACTGCATACAAATCACAAGTAACATAGGCTTTGGTTGTGTAGCCATCAAGTATTGGGATATGAAGATCTACTCGACGTATAGCGCACAAAGTAACGTTGTATAGCGAAAAATAATTATATTTACGAAATCGTGATTTTGGTTTGATCATTGATGCAAAGCGTGTGTTTTTTTTTTTTTTAAGATTATGATGATTATATAGTAGAATTTAGGATTTTTTTTGGAACCTATTAAATATTAAAATTCATATGCTATATAAAAGATAAAAGATTAATTATGTGTGACCAAAAGTCTTTAGTGTTTGTTTGAATTTGAATTTCGTGAGATACATAACTGCTATATATAAGTTATTAAGTTTTAAGTTTTAAAGAATTGAAAATTTTAAGAATTCATATATTGTTATGGATAAATATGGAATGGATATCCATATCTTTTAATGTTAGTAGTTACTTTAATTAGTGTATTGTATTTTGTGGAATACTCACCTTGTAACTATATATACATGTCTACATAGAGAGATGAATAATACAATTCTCCATTCTCTTTATCTTCTTGTTCTTGTTATTGTTCTTTACTTTATTGTTTCACAACACGTTATCAGCACGCTCTTATGCTAAAGGATAACGATGAGAAAGAAATTGCTTCGACGTTCCTAATACATCAAAGTAACAAATACAAGGTAAGTCTCAAACCTTAGTTACATATTCATATTATATTACCTGATATTTTCTTTTGTGATATACAAGAACTTTTGACATCACCCTGAATGATTATGAATAAGAGGTTCTGGGTCTAAACATGGACTTTAATTTTGCAATCGTAATAACGTGGAAAACGATTCTCTATTTGGTTTCTTTCTTTATTGTTATCGTCGTCTTATAAATCATAATTGGTTTTTAAATTTTGTGAATTCTATATTAACCTTGCCGTTGCTTGCTTAGATCTATCTTGGTACCTATAAGCTGTCAAGGTCATCGTTATATGTGATTTAACTTTTACTGATCTTATAATATGTTTTCCAATATGAGATATATTATACTATATAAAAAGGACTTGATCTAGTATATTTATGCTTATTGTGTTTTTTGAGAATAATCGGATTAAGTAGATCAAAGTCCTCGTTCTTTGATTTTCTTTACATGACCTCTTATATAGACTCTGTAGTCCCCGAATTAATAAAGTGATTTCATGGTTTTATAGTATTCTTAGTTAAACTTAATTGTATCCAAATACGGCTTTCGACTATCAATAATTTTGTAAGTGTGATGTTGTTGCATGTTTTACAACCAATGTTCGTAGACTGTAGTCAATTTTGCCTTTGTTATATCTAAAATCCACCTTTTCCAAAAGTTTATGGTCAATTGCATGTGTGGACCAACTAGTACAACACTTAGCTTATATTACCCAAGGCAAAAAAAATATATATTAAATTATTTTAAGACTGTAGCCATAGTGTTTTTATTAGTACATATGTCATGGTTTATATTGGGAGACTTGTGCATAAAAAAAATAATAATAAAAAAAATGACAAATATATGTTACATTGTTACTTTTCTGGTATTTAAAACTTTTGATTATTGGATTTGAGATTTTATCACACTGCACACACCGAAAGAAAACATAAAAGAGAAGTCACGTTTGAAGTTATAAATTAACTTTTGATGTCATATATCTTAAACCCTGGTATATTTTAACTAATAATTGTATAAATGCTATGTTTTAAAATTGGGATCTTAAGGTGGTTAGAAAATTATGACTATTGACATCTAATCGGAATACTAGTAAATCTTAGACAAATAAGTTTGCGTACATAAGGGAACATGGATTGCCTTTTGTTACAACTATCAATGGTATATGTGCCTTCTTTGTAATTATATATGTACGTCAATTGAATTGGTATGCTGTTATTTGATAAAAACTTTAATTTCATGTCTATAACGTTCGTGATTCTAAGATCTTGATAGATACTACGAGTAGTAGAATGAATGTCATCTAGGTTTTCAATTGAATTGAATACCAACCTATGATTTATAGTTGCATTTTGTGTCAACTAACTTGGCGATTTAAAAACTATAGCTAAAAAGTATATGTGTGATCATTTATCTCACTTCACAACTTTGATCAAGAACTAAACTACAATGTTTACTTGCAATAATTTAAGGTAGATATGTGAGTATGTGACATTAGAGTTTACGATATTTTTGAAAAGCTAATTATATATTAATTCACCCTTGGTTATAAAGGTTATGAAAAAGCAAGTTCTTTATTAAAGTATTGAAACGATATTTACTTCTTGCCAAGAAATAATGAACTTTTAGTGAATATAGTTAAACTTGTCCTCTGATTAAATATACTTTACTCAAATTATTGTTAAGATTGCTTAGAGAAAATGAAGATATCAAGATTACTTGGCTGACTCCAATTATGCCATTATGTTTCCCGCACTTAGTGCATTACATATTATGTGATTTTATTTGCTTATCAGACACTTTATTGGATGCTTAGATTTATATGTGTATTTAGAAAATTGTGCGGCTATAGGCTAGAAGAGAATAATTATAAGTTTATTTGTGATGACGTTTTATGTTTTTCATATTATTTGACTCTCGTATAAAGTAAAGTGCAATCGAAGCACATGTGGTCATAAACTAGAGTTTATGAGCCAAGATTATTAATTGGCATGACCGGTTGGACCATCCCGAGTCAATGATGATGTGAAATATATGCAAGAACCATGGGTTCTTCAAAAGTGATTTTACTATTTGTATTGTTCTCAATGGAAGTATATTGTTCATGTATCACCACCAAGTTAAGTAAGGACTATGTTAATAAAGTTTTGGAAAGGATATGATAGGGATGTATGTAGGCCTATACATTCGCCATGTTGATCATTTTGAATTTTAAAATCGATGCATCGTCAAAATAATCATCAAAGACGCAACTTATGGTTAGCGTGATTAATGGCTCGGCTTATAATATGCGAGCATGGTTTTTGAGATTGTATTTTTGGGAATAGTGGTGAATACTTCCATATGATGGGCAATTATTGGAATAAGTGTTGAACTTTATGTAGCCCAAGTTCATACGCGAATTGCTTTTGTTGAAACATTTATAAAACGTCTTCAGTTGATTGCAAAGCCAATAATTATGAGAACAAAAGTTTTCGATTATGGGGCATGTTATAACATATAAATTCGCATCTTGCCAACAATTTATAATGACTCCTCCCTATTAGAATGGTTTTGGTCACGAACCATATGTTTCCCATATAAGAATTTTGTAAATGTGCGGTATATATTTCTTGTAAATCCACCACAACGCACAATAATGGGATGTTGATAATTCATTCGGGGGGAGAGAATGAGCAGCAAGGAATATGGAATGAATTATGATATGAATGTTGATCCTCACAGTAATGAATATAAACTTTACGTTAAAGGGACAATTTATATTCCAGATCTAGTAGTTGCCAGCATGGTTGTGATATTAAATAAGTGACTAGATAATATAAATGCTGCTAATGCTCCAATTAAAATGTATGTCCCAAAGGTACAACCAATGAATGGTAGTAAGTCTATGGCACGGCTGCAGCATGATAGACAAATCGATTCCAAATAAAAGTCCTCGAATGATTAGATAAAATGGAGCAAGAAAATGAAGATGGTCAAATCGAGGTAATAAGACCCCATAATAGTCAAGAGACACTAGACATGAAGGTTATTGAGAAACCCCAGGTATGTGAAAAACTATGAGATCTTAGTAAATGATGTGTATATTGCAGTGTCTAGTAAAGTGTGGAATCGAAAATATAAATGAATCGACGTTGATGGAGATATTGTATAAAATAATATGCATGATAATGATTATGTAAATAAATCAGATAGCGCTATAATCATGGTGAGGATCATGGAAGAATACTTGCAGGAAGTGCAGATGTATCAATGAATGACCAAAAGATGTAAAGACGCAAAAAAGAAATGAAAGAGTAAAGTCTCTTGTGAAGAGACATGGTTAATGGGACTAAAAGTCCGTATATATTAATGTGTAAAATTATTGGATGTGCATTGATCTTTATGAGAAAGTGAAATTAAAGTATTGAAATTTTGGTATATAAGGCATAACTAATGGCAAGCAATAATTTCGTAAAGACATGCAAATGATCATAAGGAGATATGTTCTCATGTGGTGGATCCAATAATGTATATCATATTTATAAGTCTGGCAACATAATATATAATAGATATTTGTCTAAAAGTTAATGTAGCTCATGTGATTTTAAGATTTTATTATAGCATATAAAATGCATGGAGCATGCTAGTGATTTTTAAGAGCATATAAGAAAAGTTCTCGAGAAAACTACTTGATTGTATTGAGTTAATCATATGTTTGGCAAATATGTTATAATCGTCTTAGTGTATAGTATTGTGCCAAATAAAGAATTTTGTTAGTCTATGAAACTTTATAAAGAGATCTAGATGTGAATACGTTTTAAGTTTCATACAATTTGATTTTATGATTGTAAAGGCGATTGAATGCATAGAAGTTGAATTTGAAACAAAAAGACGGAGCTTGTCGTAGCTTATGAATTGAATATCTTAAAGATGTAATCATTATGCAATGAAATTCGTATGATGAAGAAAGACCCCTTGATTTATATAGATGATGATCGCAATATCGATTTAAAGTGGCATACAAAAATGTGTATTAAACTTTTATGATTCTCACCAATGGTCATACATGATAGAATATATCATTTGAATTAATTGTGTTTGCAATGAATAATTTGTGAAGTACTATGATGTACTTGAATGAGATGTATGATGTACGTTAATCTTTAAAATGTATATGTGAACAACATGTAGAGAATATATATTCACGTGATTCTATCAAGTCAGTTCAATATGCATTTCACTGACTCAATGAACTTAATTGATGTGATCATCAGGGGGAGAGAAGATACGCGTTGCACTCTTTTTTCCCTTGACCACGGTTTTGTCCCCACAGGGTTTTCCGGCAAGGTTTTTAATGAGGCAACATCCCCGAGCGTATAAAGGAATTATGTACTCTTTTTCCTTCACTAGATTTTTGTCCCACTGGGTTTTGTCTAGTAAGGTTTTAACGAGGCATAATCCTCAAATGGACATCCAAGGGGGAGTGTTATGGATAAATATGGAATGGATGTCCATATCTTTTAATGTTAGTAGTTACTTTAATTAGTGTATTGTATCTTGTGGAATACTCCACCTTGTAACTATATATACATGCCTCCATAGAGAGATGAATAATATAATTCTCCATTCTCTTTATCTTCTTGTTCTTGTTATTGTTCTTTACTTTATTGTTTCACAACATATATAAGTTTTAAGTTTTAAAAAATTAAAGAATTTAAGAATTGTCATGCACCCTTTAAAAGTAGTAGATGATACCTGCTTTACAAATATCTCCATAACTTATGAACTGTATATGGTCTTGCATATTTGGAAGATTTCAGTACTATCTCTACACTGTGTCACCGTGCATTTAGGAGTTTTATTTCACATAATAAACATGCAGAGACACTTTATTTTGCATACTTCTTATTTTGGTGTTTACCAAGAGATAAATCCCCAGCATCCATCTAGTTTGATCTAATAGTGGGGATTAACATAAGATTAAATATGGAAACATAAGTCCATGTGTTTTTTTTTTTTTTTTTTTATTTCTTTTTTCCATTTTTTTTTCTTTTGTCTTTTTTTCCAATTAACGTTATTTTTTTTTTAATATTTCACGTTTTATTTTTTATTTTTTTTTTTCTAATTCACGTTTTCTTTTTCTTTTTCTTTTTTTTATAATTCACTTTTTTTTTTCAGTTCATGTTTTTTTCCTTTTTTTCCCGCTTTCAAACGTTTTCGTCCATTTTCTTACGTTTTCGTCTGTTTTCATACATTTTTGTCTGTTTTCAAACATTTTTACCCGTTTACGTCCGTTTTCATCTGTTTTCATACGTTTTCGTCCGTTTTCATACGTTTTCGTTCGTTTTAATACGTTTTCATCCATTTTCTTTCATTTTCGTCCATTTTTCAAACGTTTTCGTCCGTATTCAGACGTGTTTTTATGCTTTCATACGTTTTTGTCCGTTTTCATACATGTTCGTCCATTTTCTTGCGTTTTNATAACTTATGAACTGTATATGGTCCTTGCATTTTGGAAGATTTCAGTACTATTCTCTACACCTGTGTCACCGTGCATTTAGGAGTTTATTTCACATAATAAACATGCAGAGAACTTTTTTGCATACTTCTTAGCTTTTGTGTTTACAAAGAGATAAATCCCCAGGCATCATCATCTAGTTTGACTAATTGTGGGCGTTAACATAAGATATAAATGGAAACATAAAGTCATGTGTTTTTTTTTTTTTTTTTTTTAAATTTCTTTTTTCCATTTTTTTTTCTTTTGTCTTTTTTTCCAATTAACGTTATTTTTTTTTTAATATTACACTTTTTATTTTTTATTTTTTTTTCTAATTCACGTTTTCTTTTTCTTTTTCTTTTTTTTATAATTCACTTTTTTTTTCAGTTCATGTTTTTTTCCTTTTTTTCCCGCTTTCAAACGTTTTCGTCCATTTTCTTACGTTTTCGTCTGTTTTCATACATTTTTGTCTGTTTTCAAACATTTTTACCCGTTTACGTCCGTTTTCATCTGTTTTCATACGTTTTCGTCCGTTTTCATACGTTTTTGTTCGTTTTAATACGTTTTCATCCATTTTCTTTCATTTTCGTCCATTTTTCAAACGTTTTCGTCCGTATTCAGACGTGTTTTTATGCTTTCATACGTTTTTGTCCGTTTTCATACATGTTCGTCCATTTTCTTGCGTTTTCATCCGTTTTCTTACGCTTTCGTCCGTTTTCATACGTTTTCGTCCATTTTTTTACGTTTTTGTTCATTTTCATTTTTTGCCCGTTTTCATCCGTTTTCTTTCGTTTTCGTCCATTTTTCATACATTTTTGTCCTTTTTCATACGTGTTTTTACGTATTCCTATGTTTTCGTCTGTTTTCATACATATTCGTCCGTTTTCATTCGTTTTCGTCCGTTATTTAAAGCTTTTGGCCGTTTTCAAACGTTTCTGAATATCACAAGTGATATTTAGTGATATTCAGAATATCACAAGTGATATCTTGAATATCACAAATGATATTCTGTGATATTCAGAATATCACAAGTGATATTTTGAATTCACAAGTGATTTTCTAAATATCACATGTGATATTCTGTGATTTTTTGAATATCACAAGTGATATTCTGTGATATTCAGAATATCACAAGTGGTGTTCTGAGTACCGCAAATGATATTATGAATATCATAAGTGATATTTTGTGATATTCAGAATATCACAAGTGATTTTCTGAATAACACAAATGATTTTCAACTAATGTTTTGTAACATAAAAATCACAAGTGATATTCAGAAAATCACAAGTGATAGATATTCAGAAAATCACAAGTGATATTTTGAATATCAATTGTGATATTTAAACACGTATGAAAACAGACGAAAACGTAAAAAAACAGATGAGTACGTATGAAAACGGACGAAAACATATGAAAATCACAAGTGGTATTCTAAATATCACAAGTGATATTCAGAAAATCACAAGTGATATTCTGAATAGCACTTGTCATATTCAGAAACGTAAGAAAACATAAGAAAACGGACGAATACGTATGAAAACGGACAAAAACATATAAAGCGTAAAAACACGTATGAAAACGGATAAAAACATATGAAAAATGGGCTAAAACAAAAGAAAACGGACGAAAACATAAGAAAACAGATGAAAATGTATGAAAGCGTAAAAACACATCTAAAAACGGACGAAAACGTATGAAAAATGGACGAAAACGAACGAAAACATAAGAAAACATACGAAAACGTATGAAAACGGACGTAGACGGGAAAAAACGTAAGAAAACGGACGAAAACATCTAAAAATGGACGAAAACGTAAAAAACAGACGAAAACGTATGAAAAATGACAAAAACGACTTAAAACGTATATAAACGTATGAAAACGGACGAAAGTGTATGAAAACGGACGAAAACGTATAAAAACGAACGAAAACGTTTGAAAACGGATGAAAACAAACCACAACGTTTGAAAAGAGACGAAAACATAAAAAAAAGGGACGAAAGCGTATGAAAACTGATGAAACCGGACTAAAACGTATGATAACATACGAAAACGTATGAAAACGGACGAAAACGTATGAAAACAGACGAAAACGTATGAAAGCGAAAAAAAAAACGTTAATTAGAAAAAAAAAAGACAAAAAAAAGAAAGTGAATTAGAAAAAAGACAAAGAAAAAATAATAAAAAGAAAAGAAAAGAAAAGAAAATAAATAACGTGAATCGGAAAAAAAGAAATAAAAAAGAAAGAAAAGAATAATAAGAAAGACCAAAAAAAAAAGAAAAGAAAAAAAAAAAGAAATGGATTTAGGTTTACATATTTAATTTTAAGTTAATCCCCACCATTAGATCAAATTAGATGGATGGTGGTAATTTGTCACTTGGTAATCATCAAAGTAAGAGTAAGTATTTGAATTTTTCTCAAGACACGTAGAGGTAAGTATTATAATTTTTTGCTTAAACAAATGGCAATCATTCCTTTCTCAATGATTACCCTTTCCATCACATTCGATATCTTCTCAAGGGTTGCCTTAAGCACATACCTGTATTACCACCAGACAGGCTTTTAATAGTTGTTAACAAAATAAAAAATAAAAAAAATAAAAAAAATAAAAAATAAAAAATAAAAAAAAAAACCCTCATCTTTATTATATTAATGTTCTAATTTAATCAACTAAATTAGGCCAATTAATTGCCACACTCCTTACCTATAAATATCTCTTCTCAGTGTGTTTTTTTGGAAACATTGTGAGCTTCATTAACACATAAATTACACCATCTATCCTAACAGTTTCAACAAGAAGAATGGAGTCTGTCAGTACCCTTTTAGGAGAATGGAACTCCTTTGGCGTAAACGTTTCTGAAGAGGCATTTTTTATGTCTCAATTGCTTGAGAATTTCCCTTTTTCCAACGATTCAGAAACTAACTTACCCTTTGAAGTTCCTTCTACGTTTTGGCTGCAGCATGAACTAACCATGGGCGTTGATGAAGTTCATGAAACTTCTGTTTATTTGTCACATAACACCATTAGCAAGCCGCATTGTCTGTCACAAGATCATAATTCTTCTGATGATAGTAGCCTCCTCTTTTCCAATTCAAGTGGCACAGGCTACCCTCTAATCGATCCAATGAGGGAAGGAAGTGATAATTTGGTTCCAAAAAAATCAAAATATGACAAGTCCGTTGCAAGTTCTAGGAAACGCTCTGCTAGCATGTCAGATGTAAGTTATTTTAGACGGTAGTACCGTCTAATAAGTTAAACGAGCTGAAAATTTGCAATTATAAATATTTATTTCATGTTTATCATTTTTCGAAAAGAATGTATAATTATTTTACTATGCAGGTCCACGAGAACAAGGAAAAGATAAAGTGTAGAAAGATTCAAAAACTAGTTTCTGAAATCTACGAAGTTGAAACTGAGGGTGAGGTGGTTGTAGGACAAACTATGAAAGTTTATGCTTCCGATGATGACTCAAATTGGTCTCACGAGTCAAGTATTAGTCCGAGACCCGAAGCGGCACTGATTACAAACTCGAATGGCAAGACAAAAGCAAGTAGGGGGTCAGCAACTGATCCACAAAGTGTCTATGCGCGGGTAAATAATCTAAACAAAAATGAACTTAACGTTCATAAGTAATGTTCTGTTTTCAACAGATAAAACTAATTAAAGAAACTTATCATTGATTCTTTTCTTATTCTACCTTCACAGAAGAGAAGAGAACGGATCAATGAACGGCTAAGAATACTACAAAAACTTGTTCCCAATGGTACAAAGGTGAGCAATTATGTGATATCTTGTTTTAGACTATTGTTTTAACTAAATGTATCTCCTTAGCTAACTATTAATATTTTTTTCTTTTCTAAATGTAAGGTTAATATAGGCACAATGCTTGAAGAGGCTGTTCAGTATGTGAAGTTCTTGCAGCTTCAAATAAAGGTGAGGAATCAAGCAGATACTATTACTAATAGAATTTAATGCATATTATTAAAGTCAAAGTGCTAACTTTGAAGGTCTTTTTACAAAGCTTTATCTATGTATGTATCTGAACATTCTGATATTTGCAGTTGTTGAGCTCTGATGATATGTGGATGTATGCTCCCATTGCATACAATGGAATGGACATAGGGCTTGACTTTATTGTAAACCCATGCTTGGCACAAAAAAGGGGCAAAATCTAAACATACTGCATTGTGAGCTTTCTTGTTCAGCTCAACTTTCATTGTAGCTTCCATATCTGTGGGCAGAGTCTCCAAAGATGCTTCACATCCACGCTGGATCAATAAAGCACGCTTCTTGATCCTCCATAACCGAAAATCACAAGTTCCATTTCTCGATATCAAACATAGCTCCAGTCATATTTCTTCAACCCTTTGCTTAACGACTAAACCTTTGTGATATAAAGGTCACAAGAACGATCTTAACAAAGTATCCCGTGTGCAAAACCCTTCAAAACTTCGATCCAATCAAGTTTCCCAAGAATGTTATACCCGTGAGAATAGCCCTTCACTAAATTGCCAAAAAATCCCTTTGAAGTCTTAAAACCGCAAATGAAGACACCCTTTTTCAATATAACTTTGCTATACCGAAACTTGTAACCCAAGTTCAAGCAACTCGTCAAGACACCTTCCTTAGCCGCAACCACGTAGTCGAAACCCTTACAACCTAGTAACATAAGTTTCCCACAAACCCTATCAACTTTTAAGTGTAAACCAAAACCTCAATGAAAACATTGTGTCGACAATCAGTATTAAAATAACCCTCAAAACTGAAACACCCTTTTGTTTGAATAAACTCGAAACCTTTTTCTTCCGGTCGATCCTCCTAGCTTCAACAAGTTCGAACCAAGCTCTGATACAATTGTTGTTAGATCCTACAACAAACTAAATTTAGCACGGAATACACACCAATCGACTAAAGATCACAAAGAAAAAAAAACAGCCTTCATGCCTTTATTCTTAGGCAAAGAAACTACGGTCCTACTTCAAGTCGGTTTCGGATTAGCTAAATATAATTCTCAGCATTGATCATGACCAAGTAAACTTTACCAACTTAAAGTTTGCTAATATATTCAACATCATTCTAATGCACCACATCATGTATTAGCCACCTGCACACGGATATGCCGAAAATTAAACCAAATGAAAAACCATAACATGTAGAAATAGTGTGTGTAATAATGCAATATGTACAACATTGCATTTACTAGTTATAGATTTATTGAATGTCATGATATGATAAGTCGGTTCGATAATTGATGATGAAAAGCTATTGATATTCTGTAAATTATAGCTCAACTAATTAGTCATATTGGTTTTGACGCAAGTTTATAAAGTTGTGAATTTGTGTAATAATAATAATTTGTAAATTTTGATAAGAAGTTATACTAGTGATGCATTGGGAATCTGTTATACAAAGCTGTTAACATGCTTTACAAATTTGCAGTTCCATCATATCTTAATGAAGTTTCGAATTATCTTTAGATGTATGAATCAACGTAAATTTGGGAATTTGCTCAATAAAGTCTTGAATACGCAAAGTTGTGCAAAAACAAAATCTGGTATCAAACGAACCATCTGTGTTTGCTCAATAATCTCATGCATGAAGTTCAACCTATGTTTGTTAGGCGACTGAGCACAAGTTATTAACAGTTGTGACAATATGTAAACAAGTTTATCATATTGGGATTGTGATTAAAAAGCAAAAACCTCAATCAAGCCACTCACCTTTTAAGATCTTCAAAAATTAAGTTCTACCTCTTAAGGTAAATGTAGTAATCATTGTGGGTGAAACGTCATTGATTTGCTTCACAAATGATGCGATTAACCGTAAGTATAAGGGTAACTGTTTCAAAATCCATGTTGTGCAATAAAAGTCATTCACTAAAAAAAAAAAAAAAAAAAAAAAAGGGCCTTTGAATGACCAGAAAAGCTTGAAAAAACTTCCATTGACAGTGCCCTCACCTCGGATAAATATAGATTGATCTAAAAAAATAGTAGGTTGGATAAACCTCTAACCAAATGCATGGTACGACCTATACAATGTGCTCATTTTTATCAAGCTAAAATCTAGTTAAGTGAAACCAAATAGAACCTTGCAGAGTTCTATCAAACTTTAACTTGCAAAGTTCTAACAAACATTTGATCACAATAATATTTACCTCCACCACTTCAATGTAATTCTTCCGCTATCCTTGGATTGTGACCATAGATGTTTTCACTTGCGCTTGGTTTACGGGTTACTAGAAGTTATACGCATGTTGCATTGACTCAATCTTTCCATTTCGAGAGTTAAATTAATAGTGAGTTCTTGTCTAACATCTGTAGTGCTTGTTTCTATGACTAAATTACTTTTGTTAACTTCAGATAAGATTAGATTTCTGAGTTACCTGTTTGGGGAATTATAATACCTTTTTGTACATCAATCACCCAATTATGCTTCTTAGCTAGGTAAATAAAATCTTTAATCACCCATCATAATTAAGATTGCGATCCAATCTCAATACATCATTTTCATATATTCGTCAACCAAATAATACAAATTTGCAGCTAAAGTAATTAAACGAAACAAATATTCTTACAACCTATATACACGAATCATATCCGTCAACCCATTCAAATATCAATCATTATCCCATTTATATATCCACAATACTTAAATTTAATTACACCAATTGATAGATCATGTCATCATGTTCTAATTTCTAATGTTTCAACCATTAGGAACAACATTAATCAATTGGAAAATTTGTAATTAAATATACACCAGAATATGTTAGATCAATATTGAACCAGTGCATCCTCTTTTAAGCCTTGAAAGCTTGTCATGACAATTATAAAGAAGTGAAAATAATTAGTCTATACAGATATTTGATATAGGGTTACTTGAGATGGATAACACTTATTGTTTTTTCAAAACATGTAATAATTCTCTTAACCATGTATTTTTAGAAGATTACATCGATTACTAGCATAAATTTAACTTAGATTGGAATGTATGGATCTATGATCCTATCTTGGCATGTAACATCTTGTAAATTTCCCCATCTCGAGCTTCTTGCTTGAGTTTTTAATAAAATCTTGCTGTTCAAAAAAGAAAACTAGCATAAATGGGCACTTGCAGGTGTTTAGAACAGATCAATGGTGAGTTTCCTTATTCTTATATATTCATTACTTAATGTCTTAATTTGTCGGAAATCTGATCAATGGGATAGCTTTTTTCTTCTTCAAATCAAATAGATTTTCTTCTGGCTTAAGTTTATTTCCTTCATCAAACATGTATCATGGTTTTACTATCAGTTTCAAATATGTCTCACTACTACAAATTGTGAAATAGAGCCCCCTTAATAGAGCCCTGTTTAACTGAAAAACGGGCTCTAAAGGGATCCCTTGTTTTGGAAAAAGGTATAAAGCCATGTTTTTTATTATAAAACCGGGCTTTATTGTGAAAAACGTTAGAGTCATGTTTCCTTCCACAAAACCGGGCTCTATTCCTAGTATAGTGCCATGTTTTCTTTTTGCATAACCGGGCTTTATGTTAAAAAGTTAAAGCCATGTCTTCTTCCACAAAACCGGGCTCTATTCCTAAAAAAAATTCCTTAATCCTTTTGAGCGGCTTATTTCCCCCTTCAGTTTCATTTCAATTTTCACTTTCACTTCAATTTTCACTTTCATTTTGAGCGGCTTATTAAAAAACCTTACCTTCCCACAACAATAAACTTTCGTCCCTTTCACTTTAACAAACCCTAACCCTCTAACCCTCACTGCCGCTTATTACCCAGTCACACAACACCACCATCACTATCATCACAGGCAACGTTCGTCACGCAACCAAGCCAGCAACAAACTAAGCTAATTAGGAGGTACCAAACTGCTACAATTGAAGTTGTTGTTCAATTAAGCTTATTAATATATCTCATTAATGTTGTTAAGTTTCATTTAGGAATATGTGTTAGGTAATAAAGTGTTGATTTTGGAATGAAATTGTTGATTTAATTGTTTTTAAGCTATGGGATTTAAAATTATATGACACCAAAACAGATCTTTATTTTTAATATTAAGACATTTTAATCAGTTGTAAATGGGTTTTTTGATTATGTTTTGCTGTGATAATTAGGTGTTTTGGCCACAACTTTAGCTTCAGTTCTTTGTTTATTGATGGATGGGGTAAAAAAGGTTGATTAACATTCGATATATGTTATATGTCGTAGGTTGACCATCAATTACCAAGGGTTGGAAATTGTCATTTAAGTGATAATGTGCACCGGACAAAGAAGAAGCATCGCTAACCAAATCTTTTAAAATGGCTCTACATCCATAATTGTCAAGAGGTATTTCTGATATGAATTATTCATATATACTAGTTAGTATCATTTGAAAAATTAATAAAAAGATAAGGTGGTTAGTCACTCACAAGATAAGGTTGACAATCACGTATAGTTCTCTTTTTTTAGTAAATCAGGTACCAAGTCTGTTGCATGTCATTTTTTTGACAGGTTAGATGATAAGCGAAGGGAGCATGGATAAAATGAATCACAGCAGGGATAGTGGCTCACCTTATATCTAAAAGGTCATAAGAGTATTCTTATTTTATGCATTTCGCTCATAACTTTAACTTCTTATACTGAGTATTTGGTGTTCTTTTGACTAGGTTATTACTTTGATAGGCATTTTATAAGGAGTCAAAGAAGCGATTTAATAGGCATCATGCATTCAGAGAGAGGGCCTAACACGCAGTGATCAGTCTCCAGGTGAATAATCACTTGATAGCTCATACTATATTGCATTCGTGTAAAATTTTCTTTTACATATGTAGACCTTATCTTAGCATCTACGAAATTCTTTTGTAAAAAAATAAATATGAAAACAGCGTATGTGAGTCCATTAGGAAGAAAAGGTATTCGTAGTATATTGGTTTAGTTCAAGATATCTTATTGAATGCGCTGAATTGCCTTTATTCTATTGGTTAAAGAGTACATTTCACGTTATTATAAGAAAATAGAAGCAAAATCGCATACATATGCATGTGTAATAATGAGGATTAAGCAGATCTTCTTGAGTGGGTAAACTCATATATTGTTTTTATCAGTTAGGTAGAGTTACGAAATGGAAGGGTTACATAATGGGTCATAATATGTAATTTCTTTATCCGTGTCAGGTTGATCGTCTACGATGGCACGAGGGTTGTTGTGGTTTGTGGCGCCATGGTGTTCACTGTGGATCCTTCACCCCAGGTTTCGACCTCTGTTGTGGAGCCATACAACAGTTTGCTTTCCACCCACTCTCTCATGGAGCACACTGATGTCTCTGAGTTGAGATTGGAAATGGAATTTGAAGATTTCAGTTGTGTAGTGGAAGTTGAAGATGTGCAGAGAGCCATTTTCGACATTGCTAAAGTGCAGATGCTACGTTTGCTCCAAAGCTATACTTAAGTGCTTGTGACTCTTACAAGTAGTCAATTAAGGTAGCTTGTAGCTTTTTGAAATGTGTTGTTTGCAAGAGTAGTCACAAGATTAATCTCAATGTATCAATAGAAAGTAAGTTGTAATATCAATGGATCTTTTCTTATCTGAATCAATATAGTGTTCACACTTCACTCCACCAATAAGAATTGGATTTTATTTGCTTTTCACATAGAGTCCCTCCCCCTTTGTGCCCTCATGCAAAACCGGGCTCTTTGCATCTTTTTAACCGGGCTCTATGCCCTTTTTTGTAGTAGTGTTTATTTCTAATAAATTAATTGCAAATCCTTTTTTCTTCCTATTTTATTCTTTTGCAATTAAATTTGTTTTTTGTTACTTACATACTTTTGCTAGATTGTCGAATATTGTTGAATATTGTTGGATAATTTTTCGGTAGTTATATTTTCTGACATTTTGACCAACTATTTTATGTATATGTTGCAATCTCTACACAAACACCAACTTAGTGATCCCCATCTTTGAGAAGGTTAACAATCGTAGGGATGAAAAAAAAATGTATTCTACTAATAATTGTTTTGACCAACTATTTTATGTATATGTTACAATCTCCACACAAACACAAACTTAGTAATCCCCATCTTTGAGAAGGTTAACAATCGTAGGGATGAAAAAAAACGTATTCTACTAATAATTGTTTTTATTAAATGCATACATCAAAAGTAATTGCCAAGTGGATCACGTAGGGAGTCGTCTGCCTCATGTGAAAAGGAGCTTAGCAAGAGGTAAGCTGTTTTGTGAACTTATCAATAATCACCTACCAGTTAAAACTCTTTTCATTTTGTCTTTAAAGGGTATTCCAAGGTATTGGAGCTTGGTAAGAGAGTCGAGTTGGCTTAATAAGTTAGTGCCAACAATAAAAGTCCCAACACCAAATATTTATTTTTAAAAAGACTGGAAGGGATTGTGAAGCAACTTAAAATACAACACAAGGTTACCAAATTCCGAAAATTAAAGCATGATCAGCAAATTAAAATGAAAATGTGAGATGTCTATGTTGTTTGAACCTGCTGTAAACCCTTAAAAACTAGACTTATGCTTAGCTTATTTGTGATAGATGTGAAGCACTACAACGTCTGTTAGGAATAGAAGTGACGATCATTATTGAGTCGATAAGTATTGCAATAGGTTAACGTTTAATAGTTACTAAAATGCTAGTCCATTTAAGTTAATGTAAAGCCTTAAACGGCTCGGCCCAACATGAGGTCCAAGGTCCGGCCTATGTGGCCTTTGTAAGAAATATATAAACCCTCCTAGGCTTGTTAGGAGGGTGTTGGAGTTCATAATATTCAAGATTATTTTCACATAGTTCTCTCCACCTCTCTCTACTTCTTTCTCTCTCTAGAATTCATATTTTTCTCTCTCTAGAATACCATGTGTGTGAAGTGATAATATTGGGTTCTAACAAGTGGTATCAAGAGCCAAACAATGATTTTGGAGTGTTTGTTTTGATTCTTTTCAAAAAAATCTTTTATATATATATATATATATATATATATATATATATATATATATATATATATATATCGTTTTTTTTTAAATAATCATTTTTATCAAAAGCTTCATCTTTTTATGTTTGCTTCTTGGTTTTTAACACTTTTTTTGTATAAACTAGTGTTACAAATCCTTACAAACAAAAAAGGTTTCAACTTTTAGTTAAAATTAGATTTTTTAAAAAATATTTCGAACCATATATATACTTGAAATTTCGATTAGGGTTAAAATTGTGTTTAAAAGTTTCAAGTTTGCAAATTTATGATAGTTTGAAGGTTTGTGAAGCTAAAAGGACAAGAATCTTGAATTTGCAATCTCGTTTGAGTGAATTTTTGGTGTATTTGAAATTTTTGTGTTCATCCATATTTCGAACTGACGGTTCATTTGGTTATTTGGAAGTTTTGGATTGACTCGGTGTTATTTCTAACTTGTATAAGATAAAATAACACTTCGACGTTTGGATAATTTCTATTTTATACAAAATAGAAATTTTAGTTTTTCGAATAATATTATTTTTTCGAATAGACCGGAAAATTTCGAATAAGGGTTGAGTTTTCGAATTGGCCCTGATAATTCGAATAGACCCTGAAATTTCGAATAGTGCAATATTTTTCGAATAGGTTCAAAAATTTCGAATAGAACCCCAAATTTCGAATAGGGTTATATTTTCGAATACATTCTTCAAATTTCGAATAGACCATCATATTTCGAATTAAGCTTGATTTTTCGAATAATTCAATATATTTCGAATAGAGGACAATTTTTCGAATAGGCTGGTCAAATTTCGAATAGTGGGTTCTTATTGACTTTTTGCATCTAAAAGTTGACTTTTGGCGACTAAACTTCAAACGGCTATAGCTTTTGAACCGTAACTCCGTTTTCATCGAAATACCTGTCAAAACGACCGTGAGACCGAGGAGAAGGACACGATGAGTGCAATTATTCATTCAACCCAAGTTTCGAAGCCTGAAAACGCTCCGGGAAGAAGATATCGAGGTTTTAAGTTTTTAGACCCTGATTTCACTACATCAAAGGAACTTCAACTTCATCAAACTCAACTCCTTTATCTTTGAGCCGATCCAAGATCAACTTTATCACACATCGTAAAACAATAGAAAAGGAAATACAAATGAAAGAGAGAGATTCAAAGAAAGCATTTAAAGTGTTCAAGTCACAGGTTGAGAAGTTCATAAATACATCAGGATATGATTCAAGATTCGATCAGGCATTTGAATACTTCATCGGAATCATATTTCATAATTTCAAAGAAAAACTCATCCACAACCTGAATCAACTTGAAAAGCTACTTAATGGAAAAGAACCTCATACACGTGGCTGCCAGGAAGCTCTTAAAGTGCTCAAGACACAGCTTCAGAGTATATTTAACCCTTGGATATTGAATCAGTCTTTATCGATGCAGTTTACCAAAGATTTTGGGTAAGCTGTACGACCTTCAGAACAAATTGCATCAATGACATGGATGAACTCGAAAAGATACTTGATGCTAAGGAAGCTGAGTTAAATGAAATTGAGAAGCTGAAACGAGAAAGAGAGCAGATTGAAAAAGATATGCAGTTCACAGAAAGAGTGCTAATTGAAAGAAAGATGCAATTAATGGAAACAGAGGTTATTGAAAGAGAGATAGACAAAGATGAACAAATAGAAGAGGAAACAGTCAATGAGGTTGCAGCATCAGATGCTAGTTTGGTTTTCACGAGAAGTGATTCATCTTCAGAACAGCAGGTTGAAAGTAGCAGTCCAAGGTATGATTCAGATGCTGATGGTACACACAGGAATGATGCTGTTTGGGATACCGAAGATGATCATATCAGACCTTCATTTGACACAGAGACATTGACTACGGTACAACATTCAAATGATAACGGTAATGTTGTGTTCGATAATGTGTTTGCTCATGATGAGACACATTCTGCACTTCCTGGGTCCGTTAGTGACACATATGTGGTGGAACAAAATGATAGTAATATCACTCTTGCTACTCCAGATATGGATCTTAATGGAGGTGAGCATGCCCAGGATGGATCTTCTTATGAACAAGATCGTGCCTTATTTGCCTCATTAATCAATAATTTCAATCAATAATTTCAAACATGAACTTGATAAGTGCAAAGAGGACAATCGTGAAGCTAAGCAAGCGAATGTCTTATTGACCAAAGAGCATAAGAGATTTAAGGAAATGGAAAAAGGTTTTGAAACTATAAATAAAAGAAAAGTTGAACTTGAAAATGAAATCTCAAACCTTAAATCTCAAGCTCAGAAGTTTGAAATGTATGGATAGTCTGTCAAACCACTTTTAAAACAAAAAGAAGCACTTGAAGTTGGTTATAGAGAAGCTATTTTTCGTGAAAAACGTTCCATTCAAAAACTAGATGAACAAATGGTTCTTAACAACAGAAAGGTTGAAGCGCTCTTAAAAGAGAACTCTGATATATAAAGTGAAAATTCAAGGCTTCAGAAAACCACTTCAAATTTTGAGATTGTTAAAACAAAACTTGAGAATGAAAACCAAGAGTTTTTGAAAAGAGCAAACAATCTTGAAAACAAACTTCGAAAATTGGGACAGACTACTCAGACTCTGAACATGTTGCCTACTAAAGGTGAGGAAATTAATACACAAACATCCGGAATAGGTTTTGAGAACATAGATCATTTGGAAAATAAGTTGGAAAATGAAAAACCGGGATTTCTAAACAAAGTGCAAATGTTGACACCTATTTTGTATAACGATGAAGATATGGGAAAAGAGTTCTCAACTGACCTTTTGTTTGTGTGTCAAGATATTTTACAATCTGAAGAAGAAAAACGTTTGAAAGTTAAACAACGAAAAACCCCATTCTCGTACCACGACTTTGTGTATGGTTGTACACAATTGACAGATTTACCAAACGGACCTTTTAAAAGAAAAGACACAAATGTGAAAAGATTTTTCAAAGAAGCTCAACTTGCTACTTATGATGCTAAGTTATGGCAAAATAAAGCAAGAAAACAATTTTGTAATCTGAAACATCACATTTAGCAAATGTTAAAAGTCATTTGGTTTAAGCAACAAAACACCAATAATGATTACATTAGTCCTCTTTCATCAAATTTACGCCTAAAAATAGAAGTCAAAAAGATTTTGAAAGATGAGATTGAACCGCGTGTGAAAGATATCAACTTAAGTTTTGATCGCTTCGAAAAGTATCTTGTCGTTGAAATGAGAGAAGATTTAAAGTACGTTCATTCTCCTGAAGACGAATTTGATGAAAAATGCTTAATACATGATATTCCAAAAGAATTTTTCACAAATCAAATAGAGTCATTCAAGTCACTATCTGTCAGCCACGAGTATGAGAATGTGAATTTTGAACAAACGTCTTCTTTGAAATCTGAAAATCTTTATCTCAAAAAGAAAATCACCGAGCTTTCAAAAGAAGCAGCTAATGTCAAAGAAGAATTATCAAAAAGAACTGCTCAGTTTGAGAAAGATCTTGCAAAACTCGAAGCACAAAGTATCTCTTTCCAACTAAAGCTGCAAGAGAAGAATGAGAAAACATTTTCGGAAAACTCTTTGACATCGGTGCTTAAAAGAAATGAAAAGATTTTTGAAGAAATTTGTGATGATACCAACATCAAGTTTGATTTTGACGAACTTGATACAAAAAATATTGAGTTAGAACATGCTATGGCATCATTACAAAAAGAAAATGAACATTTGTAAGAGACTTACAAAAACTTGTTTGAGTCAATCAAACGAAGAGTTCAGAATCAAATTTCAAATAAATCTGACTCTCAGATCGCACAAAATCTGACTCTGTGCTTCAAAAGAAAATTGTTGAATTGGAAAAGACGATTGCACAACACCAAGGAATTTGGTGATGACAAAAATGATTTTTCAATCGAAACAGACAAATATGAAAAATATTTTGCACATCTTGAAAATCAAAATGCTTCTTTACATGAAAAACTGGCATCATCAGATCATCTTTCTCTTCAAAAAGAATACAATGATTTGAGAACTTCATACAATGTCTTAAAAGCAAAGTTTGATGCTCTTAACCGGTCAAAAGGAAAATCTCAAGTTTCAAACGAGACCATTTTCGAAAAGGGTTTCTCAGTTTACAACCTATTCTTTGCAAAAAGGAATGAAGTTTTCAAAGAGACCTAAATTTTCTAAAACATTTACTCCTCAAAAGGTTTCAAATGAAATTGCTCATAAAAAAATGAATCAAGTTTTTCAAACTCCAGACTCTCATTTTACACCGGTAGAACAAGTGTGGAAACCAAAGCAAGGCCGTTCAAAACATTTGAAATACTCATACTTTGAAATGCTTCCGCTACAACAAAAGAATGGCTCTGATTTGAAAAATCTTAAATATGGAAGATTTCCATTCATCTCAAAAACGAATTATCAAAATGAAACACCGAGTTTCAACAATGGATTGAAAACTTCTTCTTCAAGTTTTAAAACTCCAAGAGAGACACCGGGTTTCTCAAACAATTTTCAGAAGATGATTTATGTAATATTTAATTTCCAAAGAAACACTCGTGAAAGTATTTCCCGGGTCGTAGTCCCAACGAAGGTTGAATTGAGTTCGTGATTCGTAGTCGAGAAATCGTGAAGTGAATGGGGAAATAATTGGGATGTATGGAGTTCTACACTAAGGATATTGAAATAACGAATAAAAACTAGCAATTAAGCTAAGGGAACAAATAACAGGCATAGGGATACCTAAAACGTAAATTTAAACTAAAAACGCAAATAAAACGAAAAATAAACGTAAAGGCGCAAAATAAAAAGTGAATTTAAAGCAATAATGATCCTACGGGTGTGAAAATGATGTTTCTACGTTCTAAATGACAAAAGAAAATTTTAGGAAAAAGAAAAATATTATTTTGACTTTTTATTTAATTATTATTAATTAAAAACTATTTTTAAATATTAAAATATATTAAAAATGCAAATAATTAAAAAAATGAAAAATTAATTTTGAAAAATCTAAAATATTATAAAACTAATTTTAAAACTAAAAAATATTTTTTTGGATTTTTTATTAATTTATATTAATTAAAAAGGATTTAAAAATACTTTAAAACTATTTTTAATTATTATAAATACTAAATGAACTTGGAAAATTATGAAATTATTCAGAGAATTCTAAAATATTATTAAGAACCTAGGAAAAATAAAATTACTGAATTTTAAACCTTAATAAGCTATTTTGGGCTAATAAGCAGTTTGAAAAAGGCCTTATTTATAAGCAATTAAGCACTAGAACGCACCAAAAGCTCAGGTATAGTGTAATAGACCTAAACGAACCTAATTCAACTCAAAAACCTAAAATAAGCCTAGGCCGTAAGCTAGATTCAATCCACTCTTTTGGACAGAAACAAAGCCTAAGGACCCTACTTAGAGCTTAATAATAAGCACCTAAATAAGCAGTTCAGTGCAAGGAAAAGGGGGCAAAAGCAAGACCACCCAGGAGACAACACAAAAATGCAAAAAGCCCTAAATATAATAAGCCAATTGACCTCTAATTTAAGCCTAGTTCAGCTGTAGAAAAACAGGTAATAAGAAGCTTGTTGTAGAATTTGACTTTTTAAATGCATTGTAACTTTGACCAAAACCAATTTAGAGAGATTATAACTATTCCTAGATGTAAAGTAAACATGATTAACCACTAAAAACACAAACACAAACATGAAATGCAAGGATTGAACACAAGCATAAAGATCAGATTGCACTAGTACAGGCAGAAATCAAGTGGGCATGCAATTTTGACTTTTTACGGTTAAGGTGCCAATTTTATGATCTATCTAACTCTAATATGGCCTAAGTGAGCTACAAATGCAGAAGAACCAGCAGGTTAACAACTAGAACTAGCAGATCAACAATTAACCAAACACCCCTTTAAATCTAAGTTTACACTACATCTATGAAATTTAACCTATTAACTACTGATTTAATGCTTAAAACCCATTACCTAAACCATATTAAAGCTATTTGAGCAACAAAGAGGCACAAAGAACAACTAGAACAGATAAACGCATAGTAAGCTAAATCATGGCAGTGAACACAATACGTTGAGCTAGAACATGTATAATCATCACATAAGCAAATACCAAGCTACTGAAATCTAACCTAAGCAACAATAAGCAGAAAAATAAGCATTGAGCAGGGTAATAAGCTGAGTAAATTATTTATTTATTTATTTATTTATTTATTTATTTATTTATTTATTTATTTATTTTTGAAGAGAGATTGAAAACAGGAAAGTAAGTTTAAAATAAACTCACTATAAGCTCTTATGAAGCTTAAATGAGTTTATATAACAGAAAATCCAAAAGCTTTTGAAGGAAATAAGAAAATGAGTAAAGTGCGTTTAAATGAAAGGACAAGTAAATTAAAACTAAGTACTTAAATTTTATTAAAATGGAAAGATTACAATGTTTAAATGACAGAAACTTTAAAAGACATTGAGTAAAACTACACTAGAAAATTGGTCTAAAAACAAGGACAAAATTGTTTTGAGTGTGGAGGTCTGCTCTTTATAAGCCTAAGCTAGGGTTTCTCATGAGTCTTGTCCTCTAGCTGTGTGCTTCTTGTGTGTGAGAAAATCAGCATAGGTCCATCTTTGTGCTTCTTTAGCTGTCATCTCAACCACAGGTTCAACTTGGGGACCAATCTTAAAATCACAGCCATTGGATACATCGTTGGAGCTTTCTTTCACACGGATTGATGAGGTGGAGGGGGAGGCATGTGATTTGATGCTGGACTGTAGCAGGGTGAGCTGGAAGGTGGGGTAAAAGGGAAGATTGCTCTGTTTCTTCTTGGCGCCAAGGGGTTTAAGCGTGGGTTTAAGGGTTTAACTGTGTTGGGTTGGTTGTGTTTATTCTTGGTGATGGATTTGGGCTAGGATAGTTAATGGGTGGGCTGGTAATGGGTTTGTGATTTAGGATTAGTAAGTTTAAGTAGTAATTAGTAAATNATAAAATGGAAAAGAAAAGTATTTAACAAAGTAAAAGGTTTTGACAAAAGGTTTTTGTGATTTTATTTTTGAAAAAGTTTTGAAATGAAAAAGGTTTATGAGTTTCGTTTTTGAAATTGATTTTGCATTTAAGTTTCGTGAAAAAGGGTAAAAAGGTAAATTTGGTTTAGAGTGAGGGGTGTAAAGGGTAAAAAGGTAATTAGAGTTTTTGGTTAGGTTTTCCATGCTCACCCCCATGTCACATCCCGGGATTGACTTCGCCGTTGACTTTTTGTCTTTTTCTTCAATTTTCTTCAAAAACGTGTCGAGTCAGTCCGGTAATGCTCCAATTAGCTCCGTTTTCCCATCCATGCTCCGTTTTGCTCACTTTTGCCAATTCCCGTGCTCGTTTTGTCATTTTCTCGTGATTTTTCGTCCTTTTCTTATAAATCCATACCTGCACATTCAAAAACACAAAAACACGAATATTTGGCAATTATGGGTTAGTTTTTGGTCAATTTGGTCGGGTTTTGGTCAATAAAAGGTATGTGAAGATACACATACCAGAAGAAAAAGAGTTTTAAATCACCGTTGATTCCACGAGCTTTATTTCAAAGTGAAACACCGGTTTTCAGTCCTCGTTGGAATTCAACTTCTTAGTATCGGATTGACACAACTTACAAATGGATTTCAAAATATGGTAAACCTGTTAGCGCCGTGCTTAAATGGGTTCCAAAGGTTGTTGTCTAATTTGATCTCATAATAACTTCTTAGTATTTCAGCTAAGGACTCGTTCTTCAAAGAAAGGAAAGTGCTCTGTCAAAAAAAATGTTTTAAATCTTTTTAAGCACTTATCCTAAAAGCATAATGGCTTATGTACACATCACAGTGCATAACCCGCAATTTTCAAAGAAAGGACCCTGTTGTACATTTCAGTGCGACAATCCTAACAAAAAAGAAGACTTCTTACAAAAAGCTTATCAATGTCTTCTCAATCTTGAGCATAATTTATTCAAAATTTTTCAAAGCTTTTTCAAAACTTTTCAAAATTTTGCTCAAGATATTTGATGCGTGGGTTTTGCAACCTTTGCACTTAGGTTTTACCTCTCAAGGGATCTTGAGAAGCTTACAACCCCCACCAGGCAGTGTACCTGACCGATGTAGTATAGTAAAGTGGCAAGTACCGGGGGATTGATCGTTCTCTCAGGGAAGAGTGTCGTTAGGCTTGAAAAGCTACTCTAATTAGGTCTAAGGGTTGAGGGATGATTCTTTTTGTATTTTCATATTTTATGAAAGAAAGTAAAAATCTCGGGTTTTGGAAGAGTGGGAGGAATTAGTTGCTAGTCAACTAACCTAAATAACTACTTATGCAAATAAAATAAAATTGTTAGGATCGTATTTTATTTATAAAAAGTGTCGGTCATTAATGTTATGTAATAGGTTGCTTTAGAATGTTATTTAGTTCATGTATTCATATTTTGATAAAGTCTAAGGGCTATTTATGCAACAATGTAAAACTTATGTAAAGCCCTAGACTTCCACTATAAATAGTGGTGTAAGACCTCATTGTGACGTTGGTTGGTTCTCTAGGTAGTATTATGTTCCTTATTTTCACACACTAGATGTTCCTCCCACTCTCTCTCTACTCTCTTTCTCTCTCTAGATTTAGGCATGATTCTTGAGTGAAATAGGTTGTTCTACGGTCCTACAAGTGGTATCAATCGCCTAGGGGTAATATTAGGTTGTTTTAGCTTGTTTCGTGGTGAAAAGATTGAATCTTTGGGTTGTTGTCACGTTTTCTAGGGCTGTTCTTATGTATTTTTTACGCTCCTGGTCACTTTTTATCGAGTAACTAGGGGAGTTTATCGAGTAAGGGCTCCATATTTTTAGGGATATCGAGTATCACATGGCCTTTATCGAGTAAGCAATAGTGTTTTAAGTGGTTTATCGAGTAAGGATAATCTCTGTCGAGTAAGGTGTGGCTATTATCGAGCAAGGATACTTGTAAAACTGCTTATCGAGTAAGCTTCACTTTTGCCGAGTTAGGCATTCTTACCTTATCGTTCATCGAGTAAGGTTTTCATAGGTCTCATACAAAACAAAACTCTGCCAAAATTTACTAAGGTTATCGAGTAAGATCTTGTGCAAAGTATTATCGAGTACAGTCTTGTACCAAATATTATCGAGTAAGAACTTGTGACAAGTTTATCGAGTAACGTTGTAAACTTAAGCACCAATTATATCGAACAAGCCCAAGTTATCACTTTATCGAGGAAGCCCACTTGCAACTTTTATCAGATAAGCCCATTAGCCATCGAGTAAGACTTGTACTTGATATTCATCGAGTAAGCCCAATTCGTGTAAACATCATAGAAAGATTTAACGTGTAAGCCCAATTCGTAACATCATAGAACGTGTTTTAAACTTTCACCAACAACATCTAATCGACAACAACAACCTTTTGTTACCTTAAAAGATCCTAAGAACAAATTTTCACAACTTTTCACTTCGAATTGAATCAATGGCAACTCAACAAGATATTCATGCCGCCGGTGCCGAAAACCGCATGCTTGAAAAAGGTGGTTATCTTCCATGGACAAGCCGCATGCTTCGTTACATCAAAACAAAGACTGATGGTAACCTCATGATCAAATCCATTAAAGAGGGTCCATTTAAGCCAAGACAAGTTCAAGATGAAGGTAATCCAAATGCAACACCTCCTACTCTCCCATCCTTTCATGAACAAACAGAAGCCGAGTACACAGATGAAGACAAGAAGCAGATCGCCGCTGATGATATGTCAATGCATTTAATCCAACTCGGATTACCACGAGAGATCATTGCTGCGGTCGACAGCTGTGAAACTGCTTTTGATATGTGGGAACGAGTTAGAAGACTATGTCATGGAACAGAAATAGGGCAACAAGATATTGAGAACAAGCTTCTAACAGAATGGGAGAACTTTAAATCCTCTTAAGGTGAATAGATTGAATCCTACTACACAAGATTTTGCACTTTGATGAATTAGTTAATCAGAAACAAGTTGACACCAAGAACTATCGCAACAAACATCAAGTTCATTAACAACCTTTCAGTAGAATGGGGACGATATGTCACAATTGTCAATCAGAAAAAGGATTTACATCAGGTGAACTATGATCAACTCTATGATTTTCTGAAACAAAACCAAGCTGAGGCTAATGAAGTAAGGAAAGAATGATTGGCAAAGAATCATGATCCTCTCGCATTAATTGCTACTACACCAACACCTCTACCAGTGAACACAACACATCAACCATCATCATCATCTTCCACTCACAACAACATGCAACAATCATACATTCCACAACCAACACCTATCTACCAACAACACTTCTACCCACAACAGCAACAAGTCATTCCACAACAACAATATCCACAATTCCAAGAACCAGAATTCACTGACAACGATGAATCAACTGCTGCATTAACACAAGCATTTGTTCTGTTATCAAAGGCATTCTAAGGACGCTATTCTACACCAACAAACAACAACCAAAGGATTTCATCAAACACTCGCAACAGGCAGATCGCTCAGCCGAGTTTCAATATGGGTAATAGAGGCCACATGGTTGGAGTTATGGGGAATCAGCAAGGTATGCTACTGGACTTCACAAAGGTAGTCAGAATATGCAAAATCAGATGGGTCAGTATGCAGGGAATCAGATGGGTCAGTATGGAAGGAATCAGATGGGTCAGTTTGTTGGAAATCAGCGCGGTCAGAATGTTGGTAATTGGGTAATCAGGTTGGAAATGTTGCAGCTCTAGTTGGTGGGAATTATGGTAATGTGATTGTGAATTAGGGAAATTTGGTTAAGTGTTTCAACTGTCAAGGTGTCGGTCATATGGCAAGGAACTGTCCTACTAAGCCCAAAAAGAAGGATCCAGCGTATCTGTAGAAAGCATTGATGCTAGCGCAAAAGGAAGAGGCAGGATTTCAGTTGAGTGCTGAGGAAAATGACTACATGGCTCTTATGGATGATATGGAAGATAGAGAGGATATCGACGCTAACTACATCTTTATGGCAAATCTTCAGGAGACTAAGTACGACACAGATTCTGATGCACCTCCTGTTTATGACACCAATGTAGTATTTGAGGTACCATTAAACAATACTTATAACAATAATGATATATTTGATATGTCCCCTCATGAGGAACAGCATTCTGAGACTCCAGCAACCACTTATGATACATACCTGGACACGCCAAGTTGTAGTAACACTAGGCCAAAAATGACCTTTCGTCACACATGGTCATTTTTGAACGGTCACACGGTGACATTTTTGCGTGACTAAATGTACCAACATTAAATAAACAGCCACACTTGATCCGACTTGTGTGACCATTTCGTCTTTCCAACTGAGGCTACAGTCACACATTTGAATATTTTCGTGACTAGAGGTATCTTGTAAATTTTTTTTTGATTATTTAGTCACATATAATTTGGGATGTGTGACGGATACAAATAAGTTTGAAACATTAGTCACACTATATATATACATATGTAACAAATATATGTCACACAATTGAATAGTGTGACCAAAATCCATATATGGTCACATGAAGTAATTGTGTGTGTGGCTAAATCATATACTCAATTTTGTCACACATTATTTAAAAGTGACTAAATGTGCTACACTTAATTTTTCCCAAAATAAAATTTCCCCCTTTTCAACTTTTCACATGCCCGCCTAAATTTTTCCAAAAAATCAAACTCCCCTCCTTCCCAAATTCCCAAATATTTCATTAACCATTTCACATATCCCTCTCAAATTTTCACATAGATCTGGTCTTCTTCTACCACACGCAGTCACGCACCAAATATACTCATGTGCACCAAATTCATGTACACCAAATTCAAGTACTTATTTACCAGCCCCAAAATCAAATTTTCCCCCAAATCAAATTTTCCCAAAAATCAAATTGCCCCTCCCCAAAATCAAACATCAAAACAAACAAACAAATCTTGCTTGTTGATAATAACAGATAAACCCACCCCTAAAATCATTTCGATTTAAAAACCCTATTCCAAAATAATAATTGATTGAATCAAATCTTTCTTTAGCTTTAAATCCCAGAATAGAGACCTTGGTTTGCTTGGGCCTGCTTTAGAAGATGAAGCAATATCGGTTCTCAACCGCCGCCTTTTATGAATAGCAGTGGTGGCTCGGGTTCAAGTTATTCTGGTCGTTCAGGGTCAAGTTCGCTTCTACCACCTCCACCTGGGATGTCTTCACGAGGATTGTAAGTTCTCTTTCTAGAATTTTATCATGTTATATGTTGAATAATGCTAGATTATCAGTCTTTTAACATGTGTTATATGTTTGTTGGTCATCCCAAGATCATTCATCGTGAGATTAAGGTTGCTAACATTCTTTTGGATTACAATTTTGAAGCAAAGGTAAGGTCTTTTGCAATTTCTTTATTGGCTTGTTGTTGTCCTTGAGCGAGCTTGCATTTATTGGGTTGACATTATTCATCAGGTTGCTGATTTGGTCTAGCCAAGATTACCTCTGATGTAGCTACTCATGTCTTAACTTGAGTGATGGGAACTTTTGGGTATGCTTTTTATTTAATTTTATTTATTATATTGATTTTAAGGCTGACTTGTGTTGTTTTAATACTATGTTATTGAAATATATCATATGTTTTTGTTATGAATTTGTAATGTGTAGTTACATAGCACCAGAGTATGCGTCATCAGGCAAGCTCTCAGAGAAATCTAATGTTTTCTTGTATGGAGTCATGCTCTTAGAACTGATTACTGGAAGCATTGGTAAAATTGGAACCTTTTACGCCTAAAGTTTTAATTGGTTCTTGATATACTAGTATTTTTTTGTAAAAGATTTGCTTTTTGAAAAATTGACAGGAAAGTGAAGCTAGCAGAACTGATGATGGGTGGTGTGAATCCACCTTGAAGAAACTAAGATGTGCCTCACCGTTGAGCTTAAAGGTTTCCTTAATATCGGTAAGTTTATTGATGATAGCTTTCTCAACTTAATTTCAAATTATAAATTGAATTTTCATGCATGTTGTGTTCAGATTCGAGAAGGTCGGTTTCAGACCCTTGATCAGTGCCTGATTCGTGAATACCGGATGTCATTACAAGGAACTTCTGGAAAGATATCTAGTGATTTCTGTGAGGTATTATAATGACTTTTTCATCTATACATTAATGATATATTTTAATCCGATAGTATCATGTCATTGGCTAAAATTTTAATGATCAGGGTGTTCGGGCGCGAATGGTGGATAAAGATTTTGCACCAAAGGTATGAACATTTTGTATGTTGTTACCATATTTCAGGCTATCTTTTGTATTTTAAGTGACCCAAAACTTTGGTATATGTAGGAAGTTGTTGGGCATTCTCAGTGACTGGATCCATCGAAAGTGCTAATGCAATAGCCACCGGTGACCTCATTAGACTCTCCGAGCAAGAGCTTGTCGACTGTGACACGTATGATTATGGGTGCGACGGTGGAAACATGGACACTGCTTATAGATGGATTATTAAGAATGGTGGCATTGATTCTGAAGCCGATTATCCATACACCAGTGCTAATGGCCGCGATGTTAAATGTGACAAAACAAAGGTACTATTGACAGTCAAGTTTCATCCATTTCATCTATAACATATGAATTTTTTACTAAGATAGTTTGGGTTGGTTTATTTATTAATTAAGTTTTGTTACAATATAACAGACGGCAAAGACAGTTGTCTCGCTTGATAGCTATGTGGAAGTAGAATCAAATGAAGATGCAGTTTTCTGTGCTGTGGCAAGTACCCCTGTTACTATTGGTATTCAGGGTTCGGCTTATGATTTTCAACTATACACTGGGGTAAGTATATATGATTCATAACTTTTTAGCGCTATATTTTCATTTTATCTATTCATTATCATAGCTGAAACTAATTCCTTATGAATATGTGAATCAGGGTGTATATAATGGACAATGCTCAAGCAGTGCATATAGTATAGACCACGCAGTTCTAATCGTTGGTTATGGTTCACAAGATGGTAAGGACTATTGGATCGTCAAGAATTCATGGGGCACATACTGGGGAATGGAATGCTACATTCTAATGGAAAGAAACACTAATATCAAAAACGGGGTTTGTGGAATGTACCTTGAGCCGGTGTACCCTATTACTGCGGCGCCTACACCCCCTGGTCCACCAGCACCACCATCTCCACCACATCCACCACCACCCCTACCACCACCAACACCTAGCAAGTGTGGTGACTTCTCATATTGCGCGGCTGACCAGACATGTTGTTGCATATTTGAGTTCTATAACTTGTGTTTGATCCATGGTTGTTGTGGTTACGCTGATGCTGTTTGTTGCAAGAATAGTGCCGCTTGTTGTCCTGGTGATTATCCCATTTGCGACGTTAAAGCTGGATACTGCTATAAGGTAAGCACAAGCATAAAATATGCTCTACAGCAATCAGTTTTATACGCATTCTTTATATATAATCAAACATGTGTGTTTGTGTGAAGTAATTACTGTATTTGCTAAACTTATTTCATTTTATTTTAGAATTCTGCAAAAACGTTCGGAGTGCCAGCAAAGAAATGACAACTAGCAAAGCACACCATGCCCGTGGATTCTCTGAGTATTTTAGTGGTGCAAAAGCTGTTCATGTTCAGGGGCGACAATTTCCAGTGGATATTCTATACAACCCCAGACAGATTGTTTGGATGCGGCTTTAATTACCATATTTCAGGTTCTTGCTTGACAATTTTATCTTTCGTGTTTTGTTTAATTACCCTTTTAAAAAAATTTGCTTTTTTAGATACATTCGGAAAAAGGCTTGATAATTAATAGACTTGATAATTAATGGTAAGATCAAGTCTGTTTCTAGTTGTCACCACAAAACCTGATCACCAAAATATTATGCTAAATTAATTGATGACTTATAGAGTTCTTGATATATAATAAGCTTTAATTTTGTAAAGGGTATGTGACTATCAATGACATAACTTTTCAACCAGACTGACCTTACGATAAAAATAATATAAGAATTGGACTAAAGTGTGGAAACTGAACCTTAACCGAATCATTATATCCCGTACGAAAACATAACATGCTCCAACACGAAGATGTTTTGACCTGTTACCCAAGCACTCTAACACATCTGCTTTGCTTTCATTCAGGGTTTGGCGTTCCAGTTAATTGATGATCTTCTAGATTTCACAGGCACGCCATCATCTCTTGGGAAGGGCTCGTTATCTGACATTCGCCATGTAATCAATTCATTTCTCTCGTATATTCTAATGATTTTTAAATTCCTGATACATT
Organism: Artemisia annua; assembly: GCA_014162995.1. Lineage (NCBI taxonomy): Eukaryota > Viridiplantae > Streptophyta > Magnoliopsida > Asterales > Asteraceae > Artemisia > Artemisia annua. Next base: position 191,804 of record LBNU01035944.1, on the reverse strand, counting down.
TTAATGACTATAAATAGAATTATATCTTTCGGCGTACATATATTCCCTACGGACTCGAACCTTTATGTGAAAGCTAGAGAATGTGATACAAGAACCTATTATATATACCTTTTTTGTGTTTTTTAAATAAAACTATATATGACATGTCCTGCATATTGTGTAAGTGTTCTAATAGCTTATTTGGCAGGGAATTGTTACAGCTCCAATTATATATTCAATGGAGGAGTTCCCAGAATTACAATCAGTGGCAGGGAATTGTGTAAGTGTTCTCTAGGTATGCTTTTTGATTTCTTGACTTGCTAGTTTGTAATCTAAATGATTTCACTTGTAAGGTACTAATGTTCTCTTGACTATCTCAAAACTTGAGCAGGCGGTGATTGTAAAACACTTATGTTTTGTCCAAATTAGTCCAAGTTCAGCAGACCTTGGAGAAACCGTTTGCTCTCTGAACTTTGCAAGTCGTGTCAGAGGTGTTGAGCATGGCCCTGCTAGAAAACAAACTGATGCCACTAAACTTTTCAAGTACAAGCAGCTGGTAATTTTCTTTAAAATACACTCATCAAACTGGGACAACAATTACTACCCAACCAAATGGAAATGATGTATCTCATTTAGTATTGCTAGTGTATTAGTTACAACTGTTAGTTATAAGTTAGTACTGTTGGTTCAAATAGTTAGTACTGCTTATATGATATGTATTAGTGGTTCAGTTATATACATTCCAATTTTATTGTATTTGAATTCGTTTTGATATATATTTGAATTGGTTTTGATATATGTTGATTTCTTAAATGTGACTAAAAGATGTATATAGTCACACTTATTAACACTTTTGGTCACTGTTGCTTAATTCGTTGTGTGACTAAATATTATAAACGGCCACACAAAAAAAATTCATGTGGCATTGGGATGATCAATAGTCAAACAAAATATAAATTTCTTAACATGAAACAGCATATGGTCACACTTATTAACACTTTTGGCCACTATATGTTTAATTCATGTGACTAAATACCCAAAACAAACATGCTTTGTGTGACTAAATATTACAAAAGGTCACACAAACATAAAATTCAAGTGGCCATTGGAAGAACAATAGTCACACAAAATGCATATTTTTTCACTTTAAACAGCATACGGTCACACTTATTAACACTTTTGGTCACTTTTTTTTAAAATTGTATGTGACTAACTCAAAAACAAACCACGATTTGTGTGACTAAATATTACAAAAGGCCACATAAACATACAAATTTGTGTGACTATAAAGTTTCTACAGTCACTTATAATGACTAATCCAACAAAACTGGTGCCTACTTTGTCACACATATTCGGGGTTTTGGTCACTCTTTTTCGATGGAAAAGGCCACGAACTCAACAATGTGACCATATACCACCTACGGTGGCGGGACTTTTGGTGACACACGACGAAAAAAACGTGTGTGACTATATGCATATCGTCACATATTTTTGGGCGTGACCGATACAACTTTTTGTACTAGTGTAATATTACTTCGGCAACTCCCGATATGAATCATAGTGGAGGGTTAGTTTCACAGCATGCTGAGAATGATGAGGAAACACGTGCTTTATTTGAATCATTAATGCATAATTGTAGTATTGAAATTGAGAATGTGAAAAAGGTCAATCGCGATGTTAAGGCCGCGAATGCTAAATTGACCACTGAGCTTGAGAATTACAAGGAACACGTTAAAGCTTTTGAATTTCATACCGAAAGATTGTCTGAATTAGAAACTAATCTTCAAAATTCCGTTTCAAGGGAAAAACGTTTCCAAATCAAGTTTGATACACTTGATGTTAATTCACACATGAAAATAAAATCCTTAAACGCGAAAATTTCTGATTTGCAAAACCAACTTTCAAAAAAAAAATCAGCTTATAACAATCTTGAAAAAGAAAGGGATGAGTTGAAAAAGGACTTCGCAAAGAAAGAAGATAAACTTTTGGAAGAAATCATAGTCACAACATATGATAGAAAAACTAGAAAATTTGTTGGTTAAAACGGGTCATTCGAGTCAAACTATTCACATGATTACTAATCAAACTGATCCGATTTACCATACAAAAAACAAAATGGCTCTAGGTAACAAAACTCCTTGTAATCTCAAGAAAGCTTAGGAAGCACAGAATATTTTGTATAATGGAAATGTTTTTCTTGCTAAGCATGATCCTATCATTACCCGTGATTCTGTGGAAATGATACAACTCGTCGAAGAGAGCATTACCAAAATGAAACGAAAGAATCCTGATTTGAAACCTATTGATTATAAAAAATTGAACAAACTTTATGGCATTACTTTTGTTCCACAAAAACAAGCTTATGAGCTTTCCAAACCTTTCTCCAAAAACCCAGAAATTTCTAAACCCGTAGTTGTTTCCAAATCTCTATCAAACATAGAACAAATGTCCTCTAACAACCCTTTTAATACAAGTTAGGCTAGAGACATTCTTGATGATGTCAAAAAGAGAATTGAAACACTTCAACAGATTTTTATGTCTAAAACTACAATCAGTATTAACAACTGGAACTCAAGTTTTCATAACGAACAGAAAAAGGTGTTTGAAAATGAAATTACTATCCCATTGTATAACATCAGTGCGAAGGTAATCCATTTTGAACAAGCTTTCATAAAAGAAACGGCCGACTTTGTCAAGGACCACAAATCCCTGGTAAAGGAAGTTAATGAAACTCGTGAAAACATGAAGGTTTTGGAAAAGCTAAATGATTCTCTCTTCGAAGCAGTTATGTCTACTGATATTATGTCTATTATCTTACAAACATATTCTGTTGAAGACGATGAAAGACTTCGAGCTGAGACTCCGCAATTGTTTCAAAATATGAAAATGCTCTTATTAAACTTGAAAAAGAAAACGTGTCATATTTTAAACAACTTGATCGAACAAAAGAAGAATGCAAGTATGACAAATTTTCGTATGAGCGTGTCTTCAAGAACATGAAAGAGCACAATGATCTTTTGAGGGCTCAACTAGAAAGTCTAAAAGGGAAGGGTGTGGATACTAAGTTTGCAAAACCATCAACTTCGGAGAAACCAAATGCTTCAAAAACGGTTGAAAAACCAAAAATGTCAATTTCCCGGTTTGCTCCAAAAGTCGATGAGAAAAAGGATTTGACAAAACCAGTCACTCCATAACCCTTGCCCAAGCAAAAAGAAATTGAAAAGATTGTTGAAAAACAAAAAGTGGTTGCTGAAAGAAACACAAATGTGCTTACTTATGGCCCTTCTAGGCATAGTAAACCGAATGTGACCCCAAAAACAGTTAAGGAATCTGTTGGTTCTAACAATATGGTCCACAATCAACATCTAGAAGAAGCTAGGAAAAAGGCACAGATTCGAAAAGAAGGATTTTAGGCACAAAACCTAGTGTGATGAATTCGACAAGATTCCAAAGCACTGCTAGTAGTAGTAAACCATTACCTAGGAACAATGAACAAAAGACTAGGGATTGGCCTACATCTAAGAGTAGTTGCGATAAATAAAATGCTATGCATGTAGAAAACAACACTAGAAATTTTGAGTATTTTTCGAACAAAAAGCAATTTCCAAATGACCGTAGTGACAAAGTTAAGGTTGTTGTTTTAAACAAAAATGTCGAATTTGTCTGTCCTACATGTCTAAAAAATGTGTTTTTTCAGGTAATCACGATGCATGTATTGCACAATTTCTCAAGAAAGGAAAATCAAGTGTCAAGGCACAATCCACTAAGACACCCCCCGTTGAGAACAAGAAAAAAGATAAGAAACCTAATAGGAGGACATCTATAGGATGTAGTTTTTCAAAAACTGAGACTTCCGCTGCATCTGATAAGAAAACTACGTCTAGGTCTTACCTTAGGTGGATTCCTACGGGAAAAGTGTTTAAAACAGTTGGTCTTAGATGGATTCCCACAGGAAAGATTTTTGATAGTTGCACCAAGACAAGTAATAGTGTAAATTTTTAGGGTAAGGAAGTAGAAACCACTAAAACCGTTGATAGCGAACACCCTCAATGTGAGGAAACATGTACTTCTAACAATGTTATTTGTGAAATCTCTTTGTCTTTGGTTGCAGGTGCTTCAACTATCTCAAAACCCAGTTCATCAGAGGGTTCAAATCCTGTAAATTCTATAAAATCATTCTTTCAATCTTCTATTTTTGATTTTCCATTTCTTTTATAAAACAAAAAAAACAAATACAAAATCTGAAAACCTACAAAAACAAAATACAAAAATAGAAAATTTCAAAAATACAAAAACAATATAAAATCCAAAAATCCAAAAATATTCCTCTCACGACATGTCTCTCATATAATCGATATTATGTACGTTTCTAGAAATGTCAGTCAAAAATGACACGGATATGTACATATGCTTGAGCGGGAGTTCAATAAATGTTTCTAACACATGTCGTTTCTCAAATTTTCTCAAAAAATGGCTTTCGTATACTTTAGTACGAAACCCGAACTTCAATGATTACTTCTGATTATTTCAGATCAGGACTCGAAAGTTCAAAATCGAAATTCTTTTCAAAAAGTTCGAGTATAAACAAGCGAAAAGATTTCAAGCAAAAACTCGTTTTTCACAAAATGACTTGTGTACATTTTAGTACATAACTCACATTTCAAAAAGAAAACTCCCTCCAAAACCCTTAAAATTGATTTTAAACTCTATGTTTAAAAATATGCATTCTTTAAGGGGGAGTATAAAAATCAAAAGAAAATGTTCCGATTTCATGCTTAAACCAAATCCGTCTATCTCTCCAAAAGCTTTTCATTAATCAGTTGATATAAAAAATATCACGATAAGCTATTTTTGAGGGGGAGAAGACGTGATTAAAATGTGATAAAAAATGTGTAAAGATTGTGGCAGAACCTCAAAAGAGCTAGACTCAGAATTGACCCTCGAATTGACGAAACTTATATGTCAGTAATCGAAAAGACTTGTCCTGTACGGGTAATAATTTCAAACTGGTCTAACCAGTGATGTAAACGTGTCTCGAATAGGACTTGTCTAAGTAGAATGTACCAATTCGAGAAACTTTCTTTGGACTTGACCAGGCCGGGTAATAATTTCAAGCTAGTCTAACTAGTGATGTAAACGTGTCTCGAATCGGTCTTGTTCACCGAAAGTGGATCAATTCAAAAGTGCAAACTCCTCCTTCATGTGCAAATTTCTTGTAAAATTGCATGAGCACATGTGAAGGGGGAGTCCTTCAAAAGAAATCAAAACACTCAAAGTGTCAACAAAATATGTTTATGATCATAAACGCTTTGAGAAGATTTTCAAACAAATGGTTTATGGCAACAATAGGATAGTCATGGTGTTATAAGGTGACTAAGGTTAGGAAAAATAGTCCTTTGATCCGCCAGAGCTGGAGGGATCTACCGAAGGACAATTCCAATAGATTAGAATTAGAAGTCCTTAGGTATGATTTGAAAGAAGGAGTAAAGAATGAAAGGAGAAAGAAGGGGTTGAATAATTAAAAAGAAAAGTAATGAAAAGGGTGAAAAGAAATAGCCCTCCATATGTTCAACCTTAGGGCAGACACCGGATTCAATTCATATGCTACTGGATGTTACTAAGGTGACACCGGTATTGAAGGTAAAGACGTCATGGACCCAGTGACGCAATGCACTACACCTTCTAGCCACTCAGGTATCTCTCAAAAGGTACTTGTTTCATTCTCACGGAGAACCTTGCATAATCTATCGACCTCTCACTCCGAGATGTGTTGATATTGAAAAGGAGGCCCTCTGCTCCATGCCTCCGACGACTAAATGTGCACTTATTGAGTCTAGAGCCCCGAGATTCATCAAAAGATCTCTTAGGAACACTTAATATTCTTACACGGGTGATTCTACATCAATGGATACCAGTTGTAAATTATTGAGTCCTACGCAGATCTTAGCAATCTGTCGAGAACGTTTATGAGAGGATTTACTTATGTATTTCTCAATGATTGAACGGAAATCCTGCCAGGGTCAACATCAAACAGCCCTGACAGCAGGTCACTTTGGTAATCTCTTGTGGGTTACGCTTAGTGTTTGCGGTGGTTTCAAACGGTTTACAGTCATGGGGTGATCTCCAGCGACTCACCTAATCGTTGGTGTACTTCGGTATGTCAGTGTAAGCCCTTTCGGGGGTATCCGATCAGGAACGGCCTTGGTAAGGATTAGAGAGAGTTTTCACACTATGCTGTCAACGATCTCTAATTCCGAACCTGTAAGTACCGGTTGTTTTATTACTAACAAATTTATGCAGCTACAACCACCATCGTGACACAAAGTTTCCACATGCTCATACATACATCACTAAGTCAAAGGAAAGTTCTCACAAAGATCAAAGGATAGCAACAGTCAAAGAAAGATTCTACGCCAATAAGAAGAATCTGAAAAGTAAAGTGACAAAGATCAAAGTAGAAGAACGGGAACAACAAATGTATGTATGACAAAGACTAAAGACGTATGAGCATGTTGGAAAGGCGTTCAACCACCAATGACAAAGAAGTGACGAAAGGCAGATATATCCACCACAACAACAAAGAACAAAGAAAAGTCATTTATCGAAGATCACAAAGCATGGAGGAACAATGAACGATGAACAATGAACTTTGACTTATCTAATGATTCTTAAAGACGTCCAGAGCAATGAATGTTAAAGTTTAAAGACAAAGATGATGACGTCGCGCAACCTTTGATAACCGACACTTAGGGGGAGATTGTTAGGATCGTATTTTATTTATAAAAAGTGTCGGTCATTAATGTTATGTAATAGGTTGCTTTAGAATGTTATTTAGTTCATGTATTCATATTTTGATAAAGTCTAAGGGCTATTTATGCAACAATGTAAAACTTATGTAAAGCCCTAGACTTCCAATATAAATAGTGGTGTAAGATCTCATTGTGACGTTGGTTGGTTCTCTAGGTAATATTATGTTCTTTATTTTCACACACTAGATGTTCCTCCCACTCTCTCTCTCTACTCTCTTTCTCTCTCTAGATTTAGGCATGATTCTTGAGTGAAATAGGTTGTTCTACGGTCCTACAAAAATAACAAGAAAATTAAATGATTGTGAAACTTATATGAGAGAAAAATGTGTTTACTTAGATTTCCTTACTCCCTAGCTATCTTTTACCGGTTAATTGGTTTGTTGTAATTGTGTGGATGACGGGTTGTATACCTTTAAACCATTCGTAGGGCCGTGTAAGATCTTCCCTAACTCTATAAGCTCCTACTTCACTCCTATGTCGAGCCGATTAAAAGCTCCTAACATGGGATCACTAGAATTTGCTTATGCATTAAATACAACCATATAATTGTAGTACACATCCGATTCATGTTTCTTAAGCATGTTTCCTAACATCGACTTCACCTACCTACAACAATCACAAACAAACCAACAACATGTAATCAATAACTATAGGTTTCATTAGATCTATGCAAACACAAGAAAGACCTAGCCTAGCATGTTAATTGAAAGACAAGCATAAGATATAATCAAACAACACATAGACATATTGATTGATTTGGAAGAAGACTTATCTTTAATTAAGCATCAAGGTCTCAAGGATGAAAAACCCCTGAAAATACAGTAAAATACGAGCTAGGGTTTATCCCTAGGGTTCTCCCAAAAGTCCATACTAATGAATGAAAATTGACGAGTATATATAAATTTTACAATCTGACGGTGTCACGTTATTAGATGTGACGCTGTCACCTCGCCGCCAAAATTCTTCTCGGAATGCTCAGATCCACTTCTAACGCCGTCCCTCTTTAATCTTCTCTGGGCGGTCTCCCGTTGTGCTATAACGTGATGGCCTACATTCATTTACACGTGACGCCGTCACGTGTAATTCCTCCAAAATCTTTCTGGGGCGACTAGTGCAAAAATCATCCACCTTGTTGTCAAAGAGTGACGCCGTCACCTGGTCAAGCGTGACGCCGTCAGGTACTATTTCCAGCATATTTTGAGACTTTGTCGTTTTCTTCACTTTGATGCTCCAAAAACGTCCAAAATGCTTCCTTTTCCAAATTTCTTCTACAAAGTACCTAAAATGACAAAAGGAACGATTTAAGCCAATATTTGATCAAATAGTGTTTGGATACTCTCATCTCTCGGGTGTTATAAACCTATACAACTAAATGGAAATGGAAGAAATATCACTCACTACCTGTCATAGCAAATAGATTACCATAGGCTTGGGAAAGGATCAAAAACCTCCTTCACTAGGCGTAAGCACCTAAGATAAACTATCAAAGAGGGCTTTTCAAAGGGTTATAATGTTAGGTGTAGGGATATGATAAACACGGTTTTGTTGGAATAAAGGGTATTTTTAGTGGTGGCGAGTTAATTATCTTGATCAAATACATGCACGAAGTGGCGTTGCTACGCCAAGACTCGACTCGACTTAAACTAAAAAAAAAGAAAATAACAAAAACATATATAAAGATAAAATGAAACGGGATGGTAGTCCGTATGTTTTTTCTACTTTTCTTTTTCCAATTTTTTTTTTCGTTTTTCTTGTTTTTCGATTTTTTTTTTATTTTTATTTTTTTATTTTTATACACTCTTACCCTACCATCCAAAATAATACATCCTAGGGGCCTCAGTTCTCCCCTTACACTTGAGCTTTTAAATACTTTACAATTAACTATTCTAATGACTCGAATTAAGATAATTGTAAAACTTGGAGTACTTTAAAATATTTACGCACATGTGGGGATAATAATTGACTTCTTCCCCATTACTCCATTACATTAGTACTTTACCCATGAGTCCCAATCATCCCAAAACAATATGTACAAGGATATGACTCGACTTAGCAACCATGCAATCAATTAGACAATTAACTAAGGGTTTAAACATATGTTGTCACACTAATGCACTAAAGATGAGTGCATACAAGGTAGGCTAAGGCGATTTGGGTGTACATTTGGGGTGGATTGTAAACAAATTCTTCCTTTAAGTAATATGCTTAATGTTAGAAATGAAAAGATAGGCTCTGAGGGGTGTACTAGGGGTATCGTGTAATAAAAATGAGTACAATGCTAAGGTGTGATATAATTACTTGACCAATGAAGTCAATGTAATTATAATACGGGTGTAAAACATGGATTATCCTAATGCCTCTTATCATGTAGTAAATCTAACTACACGAATGTAGTATCACTTGTGGATTTGGGATGGTCACTAACGCAAGTTCTAGAATCTATTGGCTACCGGTACACACACAAGCACTAACAATGAATGCTTTTCTTAACAATTCTAGGGGTGAACCTCACATATTTGGGGGAAAATTTTTTGGTGGTACGGTTTTTGTGCTAGTCATACAATTCCCTATCCATGAGACGCATATTAAGACCAAAGTTTCATTCCCATATGTTGTAAAAAAAATTAAATTTGGCGCTAAAATTGCCCTAACAAATATTTCTCTCGGTTTTATTACACATCTACCATTAAACAAACAAAAATCAAGCGTAATACCATTTTCTAAGGTGTCTTCATTTACCCCCTACACTTAAACCTAACATTGTCCCCAGTGTTCACATAAAAGATGTAAAAGTAAAGAAAATGAAAGAATGAAACATATACTCCCCTTATTCATTTGATGTGGATCGTGTGGTAACATCTTTTGATGTGGATCGTGTGGTAACATTGTTTGATGTGGATCGTGTGGTAACATTGTTAGATCAGGGGCAAAATCTATATATAGATATAATGCTTGTGGAATGAAAGTTTTGCAGATTCCTGGAATTAAAGATGCAGTAATTTTTTTTATAATCTGGCAGAAAAACTAAATTTTAAAAACTTTTTCTGGAATCAGTACCTGACGCCTTCAGGTTTTAAGGCCTGACGCCGTCAGAATTGATCTGACAGACTCCTTATGTTTAGTTGCCAGAAAATTTTTGGAAAAACAATTACCTTAATTCCTGCAAAATTTCATTATGACTCGATACAAGCATTTGACTCGAACAATTACTAATATGTATGTTTATTTTATATTGCTACAATTCACGTTCAATTCGTTCTTTTAAACAAATTTAGATATCCCTTACACTTATCTTTTGCAAAATACCTTTATATGTAGTTAGAGACTTAAAAAAAACCCAACCGATTTCTCTCTGGAGAAAAAGGCGATCCTAAACCCAAACAACCCTTAATCGTTTTTTTTCAATTCGCATCATCAAATCCATCAAATCCATCTGTCGATTTCTTGGATCGTTGTTTAGGGTATCGCTAGTGTTTGGTTCTTTTATTTTCGATCGTTATCCATTACTTCTAATATATTACTGATGGATCTTTATCATGGTGGGAGGTTAGTGATTTGGTTCGTATTGCTAAAAACCCTAATCGCTTAGATTAGGGTTTTTCTTCTTTTTTCTTGGTATTGCATGCATATACTGCTAGTTTGTTTAGTTTTGATTTGTATACGTGGTGGTGAGAGATGGAAAGGGGTTTTTTGAGTCCTAAGCCTGGTAAGAAGGATGTTAGAGTAGATGTTGATGATTTGGCTGATAACGTGAACAAGGGTAATGATAACGTTGGTTTGGAGGATTTGGAGCATAATGATTCGTCCTCTAATGTTAACGAATTGGGGTCTCAAGCACCTCGTTAAGCTAACATGGAGCAACTAACAAACCAAGTGAATCCGGTTTCACATGGTAATGGTGTTAATGAGTCGCATGGAGCTGCTAACGTTATTAATGACAATGATAAGGATGTGTTGGATGACGTGGAGCAAATTCACCCTACTGTGGAACAATTGTTAGCTAACGCGCATAAGAATTTTGATGAAGCCATGAACAACATTCAACGTGAGATTGTTGCTAATGAAGTTAATATAACAAGAACTCCTCCTTCTCCCAAGGTTGGTACTGTTAGTGGTACTGGAGTGAAGTCGGTTACTTACGCGGGTGCTACTTCTAATGAACCTCAGAAAAACGCGTCTAATTTTTGGAGGTTGGAATGTAGCAAAAAGAAGGATGATGTTGACCTTTCAGTTCCAATGAAAGTAGTAGAAGAGGTGAACACGAGGTTTGAGCACACTCTATACGGTTACTTCCTTGGCTAACGCCTTGCGTTTCCTGTTGTTGATTACTATGTACGCAATGCATGGGCAAAGTTTGGTGTGCAAAAGGTAATGATGAATGCAAAGGGATTCTTCTTATTTAAGTTCACTTCGAAGAAAGGTGTTGATGATGTGCTTGAAAACGGTCCTTGGTTGATCAGAAATGTTCCTATTATTCTTAAACCATGGACGTTAAACACAAACCTACTAAAAGAGGATTTGACTAACATCCCGGTGTGGGTCAAGTTCCATGATGTCCCCCTTGCTATGTTTTCTGATGATGGCCTCAGTCTTCTAGCCACACTAATTGGCACGCCCAAAAGGTTAGATGCTTTTACAAGCCAAATGTGCAAGGAATCGTGGGGCCGTAGTAGTTTTGCTAGATGCATGATAGAAGTGAAGTCGGATGAGGTGTTGCGGGATAGCCTCACTGTTGAGATACCATTACTTGATGATTCGGGTTCGACTATTGAGAAGATTCGGGTTGAGTACGAATGGAAACCACCTTGGTGTGATAACTGTAAGATCTTTGGTCATACTCTGAGTGATTGTCCTAAAGTCGTTGCACCTCCAGTTCAATCTACTAAGTCTGTTAATGATGGTTTCATGACTGTCAATAATAGAAAGAAAGGTAAGCAAGGTGGTTCTACAACTCAGGGTAATAGAGGGTTTACTAAACCAGTTGTGGGTAAGCAGTTTCAGTATCAACCCAAGAAGACTCCAACTGAACCTAAGAAGGTGGATGACACTAAGAAGAGGACTTCTGATGTGCCTAGTACGAGTGGCACGAAGATTCTAATCAGTTTGATGCCCTTAATATTGATGATGCGGATGCTTTTGGTACTCCGTCTAATGATAACAACAAGGATGTGGATGCTGGTAGTTCAATGGAAGTTAATGCAGATAAGTCTAGTAAGACAGCTAGTACAACTGAAGTTAATAAGGATGAGTCTAATAAGACAGGTAATACTATGGAAGTTAATGAGGAAGAGTTGAGTAAGGGTTCTACTCCTATTGTTGAAAAAATTGGAAAGCTTGAAAAGTTACTTATTGATGGTAGAGCAACTCTTGTGGATGATAATGGTAATCCTATCCCATCGACCTCTGCCACTAAGAGGGGAAACCCATTTTCAAAGGTGGGAAAAATTGTGGTGTCTGATTCTGAAGACGAGTTTGCCAACCCATTTGATGAGTCTGCTAATCTTTTTGGTGGGGGGCAAGAGTTTGAACAAGAGTATGATGACTATGATGATTATGCGAACCAGATGTATGATCTTCCCGGTAATTTGGATGCTTTTAATGCCATGTATGGTACCAAGCTTCAAGGCCCTAGGAAGTAATTCATTTCGTTTGTTCTTGTTATCATTGAGTTGTGGTTTGATTTCTAGTTTTTAGAAATTAGGAAGTATCTTGTTATGTAAGCTTTTAGCCTATGTAACGGGTTGAGATGTGGGACTTCACCCATATCCATTGTACTTAAAAGTTTTTTGGTTAATATATTTACCAGGGTGCAGGATTACTCCCCTTTACCCAAAAAAGACGAAGTTAAAAACAAAATAAAGCATTTTCACAATTTAATTTGAAACATGAATTATTAGAGATAAAAATAAAGCATACATACGGAAACAAATAAAATCAAATAAACAAACACACAAAGCAAATAAAACTTGGGTTGCCTCCCAAGAAGCGCTTTTCTTTATTTACGAGTCTTGTAGCTAGACTCAAAGTCACGGTCTATTACATGACCTCATCGTTGGTCACGGTCTCTAGGTCATCCTCGGGTTTAGTCTTGTATTCCGGACCTAGTTGCAAACATTCTTTGTAGAAACCAAATATCCTACTCATAACATAGTCTACTCCTCTACGTCTATCCTCATCATTCCTATAGTAGACCGCTTGCTTATGCTCCTTCTCGATGTTTGACAAGAGTCGGTATTGCTCTATCTTATATGGCATTTGGTAAGCTATATCATTGGTCTCGTTCTTGAACCTAACTATCCCTAGAGACGGGTCATAATTCATTTTAGAGGCCTCAACAAACGGCTTTCCAAAGACTACTTGAGTTAAGCATGCATCTACTACCGGACGAATATCCTCAACGATCACGAAGTTGGTGACGTAGGTGAAATTCCCTACATAAACATGCAGTCCCCTAACTCTACCTACAAAATTACTTATCCATCCTTTGCTAGGAAATACCCTGAATCCCAGCTACTTTTTCATTATTAGATTGTAGTAGGCTCTAGTCATGATGTTTATGGGGGATTTAAGATATATGTAAGCTTTCCAAACATGCAAGTGACCTATGTCGCATGGTATATTGATGTTGGAAGGGTCACCTGTTTTGATGATTGGGTTACCTAGGAATTGAAGTATGGTGTCTCGGGGTCATCGAATAATGGTTTGCACGTTCTTCCTTAGTGGGTAACCTATTGAAGTAGTCCTCTCCATCATCTACTTCTTCTACTTCCCTTTTCTCACTCTCCTTAACTTTCTTAATTTCCTCCTCATGTTCACTATCTATTTCATTTTTAGTGATTGGCTTAATAGTGACAACGTTAACAAAATGAACATGTTTGGAGGATGAGGGGTCCTTGATTTGGGGTCCGCTACTTGTGTTTCTAGCATCCTTATTTGGTGATGGCATCCCTTGGTTGTTGAATGCTTTCAATAAGTTGTCTATTTTATTGGTCATCTCCGTTTGTTGATGATTAAATTCGGACTCGAACTTAGCCATACGAGCTTCTTGAGATGCCATAAACATAGACATCATTCCCTCAAGGTTATTGGTACTACCATAATTATTGGAGGGATTGTTATTGAAAGTACGGTTTGAGGATGAACCGGTTGATTGAAAACGATTAGGTGGATTGGAAGAGTTGTTTTGGGTCGTGTTTTGGTTTTGTTTCCACCTAAAGTTTGGGTGATTTTTCCAAGAGGGGTTGTAAGAATTACCGTAAGGGTTTGGCTCGGGTTTGAAAGTGTACCACTTTTCTCCCGCTCCATCGGTACGCGAGGATGCGTAGTCCACAAAATCTTGTTCGGGGAGTTCCATGCAATCTCGAGTGTCGTGGGGACCACTAAAATACTCACATGAAGAAGTGATTTTGTTCACTTAGCTTGAAGGTTTAGGAGCTTCGTAGGATTTCATTAGATACTTGACTTCGTCCTCAATTTCCATGATCCTACGGTCGGAAGTGCTTGAATTATTCGAAGGCAAATATATTGCCTTGACCATTTTGTTCAAATCACGGGGATCATTCCAACTTTCGTTGTCATAGAGAGCAACATCTTCTATGAGTTCCCATGATTGTTCCGTACTTAGATCACGTAGCTTGCCACCGGCCGCTTGGTCAATGGTTTGCTTCGTGGGGATGTTGATATGGTCATAGAAAATTTGGACTTGGAGCCAAAGGTCTATGCCATGGTGAGGGAATTTTTGGAGTAAGTCCTTGTATCGAGTCCATGCCTCGTAGAGGGTTTCGCCTTGACGTTGTTGGAACGCCAAGATGTCATTCCTTAGCTTTGTGGTTCTTCCCGGTGGGAAAAATTGAGAAAGGAAGCGAGTGGTGAGATTATCCCAAGAGGTGATGGATCCTGCGGGTAGACGTTCTAGCCATTCACTAGCTTGGTCTCGTAGAGAGAATTGGAAGAGACGTAATCGGGTAGTCTCTCGAGTGTCAACATCAAGGTCTATGGAATCTACAATCTTAAGGAAATCCTTGTGGTGTTGATTTGGATCTTCGGAATGAAGTCCATGGAATGAACATCCGCTTTGCACCAACCGGATGGTGTCGGATCGCAAGGGAGGCACATTGGCTCCTTGGGTGTGCTCAATGGTGTTTCGATAGCCTAGTTGGCTAGGACGGGAGTATTCTCCTAAAGTACGGGCTCTAGGAGGTGGGTTTGGTTGGGGTATGTCATGTTGTGGTGGGTTGTTGGGATCAAGGATATTACCACCTTCCATGATGTCGGATGTTAATGGTTACGAACAAAGACACAAAGAAAAAGATAGACTAAAGAAAACCTAGAAAAATAAAAATAAAAATCTCACTAGAAAGGATTCTAGTGAGTAGACCTAAGTAAAAATAAAATTTTCAACTTAAGCAATAACTATTCCTCGACAGCGGCGCCAAAAACTTGACGCGTGGGTTTTGCAACCTTTGCACTTAGGTTTTACCTCTCAAGGGATCTTGAGAAGCTTACAACCCCCACCAGGCAGTGTACCTGACCGATGTAGTATAGTGAAGTGGCAAGTACCGGGGGATTGATCATTCTCTCGGGGAATAGTGTCGTTAGGCTTGAAAAGCTACTCTAATTAGGTCTAAGGGTTGAGGGATCATTCTTTTTGTATTTTTATATTTTATGAAAGCAAGTAAAATTCTCGGGTTTTGGAAGAGTGGGCGGAATTAGTTGCTAGTCGACTAACCCAAATAACTACTTATGCAAATAAAATAAAATAACAAGAAAAGTAAATGATTGTGAAACTTATATGAGAGAAAAATGTGTTTACTTAGATTTCCTTACTCCCTAGCTATCTTTTACCGGTTAATTGGTTTGTTGTAATTGTGTGGATGACGGGTTGTATACCTTTAAACCATTCGTAGGGCCGTGTAAGATCTTCCCTAACTCTATAAGCTCCTACTTCACTCCTATGTCGAGCCGACTAAAAGCTCCTAACATGGGATCACTAGAATTTGCTTATGCATTAAATACAACCATATAATTGTAGTACACATCCGATTCATGTTTCTTAAGACGTTCAAGCAAGTTACCGTATAGGAGGTTAGCCAGTTTTCTTAAGCCTAACATCGACTTCACCTACCTACAACAATCACAAACAAACCAACAACATGTAATCAATAACTATAGGTTTCATTAGATCTAAGCAAACACAAGAAAGACGTAGCCTAGCATGTTAATTGAAAGACAAGCATAAGATATAATCAAACAACATATAGACATATTGATTGATTTGGAAGAAGACTTATCTTTAATTAAGCATCAAGGTCTCAAGGATGAAAAACCCCTGAAAATACAGTAAAATACGAGCTAGGGTTTATCCCTAGGGTTCTCCCAAAAGTCCACACTAATGAATGAAAATTGACGAGTATATATAAATTTTACAATCTGACGGCGTCACGTTATAGGGTGTGACGCCGACACCTCGCCGCCAAAACTCTTCTCAGATTGCTCAGATCCACTTCTGACGCCGTCCCTCTTTAATCTTCTCTGGGCCGTCTCCCATTGTGCTATAACGTGACGGCCTACATTCATTTACACGTGACGCCGTCACGTGTAATTTCTCCAAAATATTTCTGGGGCGCCTAGTGCAAAAATCATCCACCTTGTTGTCTAAGAGTGACGCCATCAGCTCGTAAAGCGTGACGCCGTCAGGTACTATTTCCAGCATATTTTGAGACTTTGTCGTTTTTTTCACTTTTATGCTCGAAAAACGTCCAAAATGCTTCCTTTTCCAGATTTCTTCTCCAAAGTACCTAAAATGACAAAAGGAACGATTTAAGGTAACATTTGATCAAATAATTCCGGATTAGGGCTTAAATGACCCCCTAAAAGCGTAACACTTTTCGCCTCATCAATATTACTCCCTCAAATCCTTAAAAGCTTAAATTTATTCAAAATGTTCTATTTTTGAGGGGGAGTAATGAAAAGATGTTCCAAAATGGTCATGCTCAAAAGAAACTGATATGGAATAAAAAAACATTCGTTTATCCCCATAACCTATCCAAAAACAAATGTTTTAATCAATCGGAATGAAAAATACCATGGATATGCTATTTTTTAGGGGGGAGAAATGTGATTAAAATGTGATTGTCTTGAATCTCAAAAGAGCTCGACTCAGATTTAACAAATGAATTGACGATACTTAAATGTCAGTAATCGAAAGGACTTTGTCCAAGTAGAATGTACCTTTTCGAGAAACTTTCTTTGGACTTGACCAGGCTGGGTAATAATCTCAAGCTAGTCTAACTAGTGATGTAAACGTGTCTCGAATCGGTCATGTTCACTAAAAGTCGATCAATTCAAAAGTGCAAACTCTACCCAACATGTGCAAATTTATATTAAAAACTTATGACCACATGTAAAGGGGGAGTATTTCAGAAAATGCAAAACTCTTGAAGTGTTAACAAAATGTGTTTTATAATCATAAACACTTTGAGATATTTTACAAAAGGTTTTATGGTACGTGATCAATAAACCTGGGATAATCATTGAGTAATAAGGTGATTAATG
The DNA here is from genome assembly GCA_014162995.1 of Artemisia annua. NCBI lineage: Eukaryota > Viridiplantae > Streptophyta > Magnoliopsida > Asterales > Asteraceae > Artemisia > Artemisia annua. The sequence goes on along the minus strand of LBNU01035944.1, from coordinate 174,462 downwards.
TTAGGTTTATGTCCAATGATCCGCCAGAGCCGGAGGGATCTACCCAAGGACAATTCCAATAGAGTAGAATTAGAATTCCTTAGGTATGATTGAAAAAAGGAGTAATGAAATGAAAGGCGAAAGAAGGGGTTGAAGAATTAAAAAGAAAAGTAAATGAAAGGGTGAAAAGAAATAGCCCTCCAAATGTTCAACCTTAGGGTAGAAATCAGGTTCAATTCATATGCTACTGGTTGTTACTAAAATGACATCGGTATGACGTCATGGACCCAGTGACGCACTGCACTTAGCCTTCTAGCCACTCGGGTATCTCTTAAAAGGTACTTGATTCATTCTCACTGAGAACCTTGCATAATCTATCGACTTCTCACTCCGAGACATGTTGATATTGAAAAGGAGGTCCTCTGCTCCATGCCTCTGACGACTAAAACTAAAATGCACATAATCGAGTCTAGAGCCATGAGATTCATTAAAAGATCTCTGAGGATACACTTTCCTATGCATACACTTGTATTCGCCAAAAAGGACGCAAGTTGTATCAGAGTCTTATATAGATCTTCGGATCTTTCCTTACATATTATGGTGGTTACTTGTTCCAAACGGTCTACAGTCGTGGAGTGATACTTTGGTATACTTCAGCGGCTCACCTGAATTGTGGGTTTACTTCGGTATATCTGGTGTAAGCCTTCTTGAGGGTATCCAATTCAGGAACAGCCTTTGTAAGGGTTAGAGAGAGTCTTCACACTATGTTGTTGATAATCTCGAAGTCTGAGCTTGTAAGTGCTGGAAATCCTGCTAAGGAGATTCCTTTCACGAATCGAATCCTGAAAATGTGGGTCGGTACTTAGATTTTATCCAAAGTATCGATAACTGTCCTTAATAGGATTAGGACGGCTGATGTGCCCGACCAAGGTGAATGGAATCAAGACATTCATAAGTAAAACAATCGTAATGTTCTAATCTTTATGATAAGTCCGCAATGATCGATTGGTGATTATTACTAACGTTTACCATGTAGCTACCTATGAATGTTCCTTGGAGAAAGACCGTTACCATCACTCAAAGATCCACATGCTCATACCCAACAACGCTCTCTTCAAAGATCAAAGCAAAGTTCAAAACGTTTCTAAGTCAAAGTCAAATAATCTACAAAGTAAAGAAACAAAGATTAAAGTCAATGAAAAGAGAACTTCACATAGATTCAAATCCAAACAAAGTATGAGCATGTTGGAGAAGACGTAAACACACCAACAGAGTAAGATGTTGATCAAAGGCAAGAAAGATTAAAAGAGATTTCATTAAAGATCACAAAGCATGATTAGAACCAAGGATTTCATTAACAATCTCCCCCTAAGGATGATCATTGAGATCCTTGGTTTGTGATCTTTAATGAATTCACTGGTGGGCGACCCAGTTATAATAAATGAAACATAAACCGATTCAAACGACCCTTTTTCCCACATTCTTCATTTATTGCTAAAACCCATTTGTCTCATTATGTTATCTAGTCTTAAGTTGATCTTTCTAAAATGCGGTTTTTACTCATCAAAGCTTAAAAGATGATTCGGTTTAAGGGACCATCAATAATTTGTCTTCCTTCAATGCAAGTTTTTTGAACATCACCAATAATGGATTTGATGAATTGGAGAAGTTTATTGGGGAGAACCTTCACAAGTACCTTCAATTCTATTGCAACCAATAAGGCTAATGGGTTTATGGTCTTTGATGTAAAGTGGATTTTGTATTTATGGGACAAGGGCATTGAACGAGGAATTTAAACCTCTTAGAATAAAATCACCCATTTTGAAAAGTTTCAGCCCATCAGGACCGGCCCGATGCTTTGCTACTACCACATTCACAAACAACATTTTTATTTCAACACAGGGAAAAGGGCATCAAGTACGTACGTAGAGAGACTTCCAATCTGAAAAGGGCTTTAAAAACATATGAATTAATCTGTATTTTGATCTAGATTCTATGATAATTATTTTACACTACGAGAATTGTTTATATGTTTTGCAAATAAAAAGAAACAAATCAGTTGAAACTACATAAAGTAGTACAGGCCGGTGTATCAAAATCTTGAATCCTAAGTAAATACAAGAGATCCATATAGTCGTTATGAATATCTTCTAGTAAAACAGGTAAACCAACAAAACTTGCTCATTCATATAATTTTTTAATCTATGCATATCCATATTTACCCAACTTAAGTATCAAAATTCTATATTTACCCAAGACACAAGTTTTTAGTGCATAAGTACAATGTGTTTTAATATGGAATTACGATGCTTAAGTTGGTATATATGGAATTGCCCCTATCATATAAGATAAATTGCAAATTACGCCCCTAACGTTTTCGGAAATTGCAAAAGAACACCGAAAACAACTTTGTTTCGATTTGGTCACTGAAGCTGACGTGGCTTTGCTAAAAACCCAGCAAAGCCTAACGAGTGTTGTTTCTCCCGTTAAGCGGCCTCACATGCTTAGCACGTAATGGCATTTTTGTCAATTTACCCTCCGTCGTCTTCAACCACCATTAATCTCTTTTCCTTAACAACTGATTCCAACCATGAGTAAAGATAACTTTGGCTACTCTTCCAACAACAAAACCGAAACTTTCACAATCATTCTTCTACAGCCCAGGAAGTAAGATTCGCTTCATTTTTAGCAAATCCATGTGACTTATCATTATGGGGTACTGTAGGAAAATACCTCACAGCATATTTCTTAGGTTTAACTAATCTATTAAGTTTACCAACATCACTTGGTGTTAACTCCTTTTCAAAAAGTAGCCTACAAAAAAACCACAACGATTTTGCTCCGACAAATCATTTATCATTTTCTTTGTCGGTTTTTAGTCTGGGTGAAGTTGCTCAGACAAATCTGTGGTGGGTTGGTCGAGTAGGGCGAGCAGTTCCGGTGTTGAAATGGATGCGGTTAAACAACCTTTAGTGAGGTATGGTTTATGTGTTAATCAGAACCCCATTTTATTTAGCATCAAAGAGGCCAAGAGGTTCATGAGGACAAAAGTGGGTTTATCTGACTTTCAAACAACCTGAACTGGAAATACTCTTCCAATCCAAGTCAATGAAAGAACCAGACTACAATCGAAATATAATGAACAATGATTGCCTATTGCTTTATTGGAAATAGTTGGGTCAGAGCAAAGCTATTGCAGTGAAAAAGGGAATTAGGTTTGAAGATTTTGGTGGCTTCATTGTTGGGTGATTTTACTCAAAGGCATGTCATGCATATATATATACAAAAGGAACAAAATGTAACGCCCGACAAACAATTAAATTCAGATTAGGGTTTTTCTTTGGACAGCTAATGGGCCAATGCTAGGCTTAAACATACAAAGTACTCGTATCGGCTATGGGCTGATGAAAATTATGTTTTTTGAGTGTAAACAATTTTTCTGTTGTTTTTGGACCATCTTCGTTTCATTTTTGTACTTCTATTTCTTTTAAATTATTCTTGAAATGATCGAGCAATGGAAAAAAGATTTGTACAAAAGTCATCCCTCATGCCTTTTAACTCATATTTTATGCATAAACATAGGTTCTAGAAATTAATTAATTACGGATGCTATTAGTCATTTATGTGATACACATAATATAAAAATTGTATTGTAGAGATGAATGTTGCGTGGAGTTGCTCAAGAAAGGAAGCCTAAGTAGGAGGGCTTCGTCTTCTTTAGGTCTTTTTCTTTTTACAATTTATCATTTGTCTTTGATGAACATACAAAAATACATAAGATTTTTGGCCATACTCTGATTGAATGTCCTAAAGTTGTTGTACTTCCTGCTCAGCCTACTAAGACTGTTAATGATGGTTTCAAGACGGTCAATAACAATAAGAAGGGAAAGCAAGGTGGTCCTACTATTCTGGGTCAAGGAGGGTTTACTAAACATGTTGTGGGTAAGCAGTTTCAGTATCAACCCAAAAAGACTCCTCCTGAACCTAAGAAAGTGGAAGTCACTAAGAAGAATGCTTCTGATGCGGCTAGTTCGAGTGGAACAAAGATTTCTACATCTAACCAGTTTGATGCTCTTAATATGGAAGATACGGATGCTTTTGGTATTCCTTCTGATGACACCAACAAGGATGTGGATTCTGGTCGTACAATGGAAGTTAATGAATATAAGTCTACTAAGACAGGTACTGCATCACAAGAACCCCTTGTGAGTGATTTGAAAGAGAAGGAGTCGGTTGTGGCTCCTAAAACTAGTGATTCTTGTACTCCGCCCGCCTCTTCTACTAAGAGAGTTAACCCTTTGTTAGCCTTGCAATTTTATAAAAGATACCGTCACACAAAAGAAATGGACTAGATATATAGCAAATAGTACCTTAGGGACTATTATTATAATTTAGGCAAACTAGTAAGGTGATGAGCCTATAAATACCCCTCATGACTCTCCATGAGGGGTGTGAGAAAGTGTTTGTAAAGTTTCACTTCATTTCATATTAATAAAACACATGGTTCTTCACATTTCTCTCTCTACTTTATCTCTCTAGAAATAACCATGGTTAATACATATTTCGATCAACCGCGACCTCCGGAATGTGGATCTTGGGTTCTACAATTGGCATCAGAGCTAACCAGGAGCGAATCATGGTGTTTTTGGGTTTAAATTTGTGTTTTGGGGGCTGTTCTAGCGTTTTTTCTCGGAAAAATCACGTCTTTTATCGAGTAAGACATGATTTTTATCGAGTAAGCTGGAATTATATCGAGTATGGCTGCTTTCTATCGAGTAAGACATGTTTCCTATCGAGTAAGACATGTTTTCTATCGAGTAAGACATGTTCTGTATCAAGTAAGACATGTTTTTATCGAGTTTGTGAACTGATTTATCGTGTATGCCCTGAGTTCATCGAGTAAGCCACCAGCTTATCAAGTAAGGGTGTTCAATATCAAGTAAGACAGCCTACTTATCGAATAATGGAAGTTTTTTGATGTGTGTTAGTTTACACATATTTTCGACCTTAGTTTAAGTGTGTATTAGACCAAAAACTAACGTGAAACGCCAAAGATATAGTGTTTTTGTGTTTGTGACCGTGCAGGAAAGGATATTGCATAAATGGCATGAAAACATCCCAAAAAGCCCTAAAAGAGCACGAGATTTGGAAAAGAGTCACATATGGGGATTAAGCTTTCCCCTTACACTTGAACTTTACATACTTTACATTTACTATTTTACGACTCGAATTGAAATAATTAAAACACTTGGAGTACTTTTGAAAACGTTTAGCACATATGGGGGTAATAAATGATGTTCTTCCCCATTACTCCATAACATTAGTACTTTACCCATGAGTCCCAATCATCCCAAAACAATATGTACAAGATATGACTCGACTTAGCAACAATGTAACCAATTAGACAATTGACAAGGGTTTAACAAATAACGATAATGCACTAAAGGTGAGTGCATATAAGGTAGGCTAAGGCGATTTGGTTGCACATTTGGGGGTTGATTGTAAACAAATTCTTCCTTTAAGTATGATGCTTAAAGTTAGAAACGAAAGGGATAGGCTCTGAGGGGTGTACTAGGGGTATCGTGTACCAAAAATGGGTACATCGCAAAGGTGTGAGAGAATTACTTGACCAATGTAGCCAATGTAATTATAATACAGGTTTAAAACAAGGGTTATCCTAATGCCTCTTATCATGCAGTTAATCCTAATCTACACGAATGTAGTCTCACTTGTGGACTCGGAATGGTCACTAACGCAAGTTCTAGAATCTAAGTATTACCGGTACACACATGGGCACTAAAGTTGAGTGCTTCTCTTCCTACCAATTCTAGGGGTGAACCTCACATATTTGGGTGGAAAATTTTTGGTGGTACGGTTTTTTGTGCTAGTCATAAATTCTCCTATCCATGAGACGCTTATTAGGACTAAAGTTTCCCTCCTAATTAATGTAAAAAATTTTAAATTTGCTCTAAAATTACTCTAACAAGTGTTTCTCTCAGTTTTATTACACAATTACTATCAAACAAGCAAAAATCAAGCATAATGGTATCCTATGAGGTATCATTAATCTACCCTTATTTACCCCCCTTACACTTAAGTTGAACATTGTCCCCAATGTTCGAAAATAAGGAATGGAAAAGATAAAAGGTTAAAAGAATGAAATCGGATACTCCCCTGATTCGTTCTTTATGCAAGTGAAGTAACACGGTTAGATCCTCCTCCAAGAAGACGAACTATCAAAGCTTCCCTTCCAGTATATGCATCATCTTCTTGTCCTAAATAACCTGTTAGCATGGAAACACTACAAGAAACCTCGCGTAAAATCGGCGGCATTATTCATATATATATAGACGTATACCTAGAAAGCAAGTAAGATATAATGCTTGTGGAATGATTTTTCTACAGATTTCCTGGAATTCATAAGAGAGATTTTAACAAACATACAAGTTCCGTTAGTAAACTTTAATCAACAAATAAATTCCAGATTTTTGCACCTGACGTCGTCAGGTATTAACTCCTGACGCCGTCAGAGTGTTCTGACAGAAAGTTTAAGTTGAGTTTCCGGAAAATTTCTTGGAAAACCTTTGTCTCAATTCCTGGGAATTCTGCAGAAAAAATCATTATGACTCGATACAAGCATTTGACTCTAACAATTACGAATATGTAAACTAATTTCATTGTTATGATTCATGTTCATTCGTTCTATATTAACCGATTTGGATGTCTCTTACACTTAGCTTTTGCGAATTACCTTTATATGTGATTAAGACGAAGTTAAAAACAAAATAAAGCATTTTCACAATTTAGTTTGAAGCATGAATCAATAACAAGAAATATAATTTACATACGGAAACAAATACACACAAAAACACACAAAACATGGGTTGCCTCCCAAGAAGCGCTTTTCTTTATTAATGAGTCTTGTAGCTAGACTCGAGGCCTTCCTTCATCTAGTGTCGCTTATGCTCACGTACCCAAGCGTGAGCCATCTAATGGTCGCCTCATCCTTCTTATAATCATCATTAAGCTCTAAGCATCCGCGGAAGTACCTATTATTCTTCTCATGGGGGTACTTAAGTCCTTTTCTAATATCGTTCTCACTCAATATATCACAGGGGGGAAACCTATTACACTTCTCAATAGAAAACATTTTATACCTAGGGTGTGCGCGGGGCATTTGATAAACAAAATCCTCATCCCCATCTGAGAAGGTAATTAACCCTTCCACTAGTTTCTCATCTAAGTTGGTTAACCTTTTGAAGGGCTTCCCAAACACAACTTGGGTAAGGTTACTATCAATAAACTCTCTTAGATCTTCCATAACCATAAAGTCCGTTTGATAGGTAAAGCTCCCCACAAACACATGCAAAGTCTTAGCCCTAGCAATAATATTATCCCCTTGATACTCTAACTCATTTGCCATGATTTTATTGTATTCAGCACGTGAAATGATGTTCATTGGCAAAGATGAATTAAGGTAAGCATCAAAGCTTCTAAATCCAATTTTGCAAGGGAATTGCATGTTAAACAAACTATCTTTCTCAATCTTTGTCCTAGGGTCAATATAGTTTAGAGGGTTAGCTCTTTCATTCCCTTCAGGGTCATCAACTACTTCCCCATTCCCTAGGTCTTCATCGGAATCCGACGAATAGTAAAAAGGGCCATTTTCATGGTCGGTGTCATGGTCAGATTCGTCCATATCAGAATGGTTGTCAAAGTGATGATTGGGTGATAGGTTTGGTGGGTTTTCGTTTTCAACAATAGGGGGCAGGTAGGGTAACTGGAAATTCCTACGGCGGAAGACACGAATAACAGGGATCAAACGATCAATATTACTCATGAAGAGGTGTTACGAACAAAGGCACAAAGAAAAAGATAGACTAAAGGGATCCTAGAAAAATAAAACAAAATCTCACTAGAAAGGAGTCTAGTGAGTAGACCTAATTAAGAATAAAAATTAACCTAAACAATAACTATTCCCCGGCAGCGGCGCCAAAAACTTGATGCGCGTGGATTGCAACACGCACTACGTTTTACCTCTCGAGGGATCTCGAGAAGCTTGCAATCCCCACCAGGCAGTGTACCTGACCGATGTAGTATAGTGTAGTGGCAAGTACCGGGGGATTGATCGTTCTCTCACAGGGAATAGTGTTCGTTAGGCTAAAGGCTACTCTAATCTAGGTCTAAGGGTGGAGGAAGATTCTTTTTGTATTTTTATATTTTATGAAAGCAGTAAAATCTCTGGTTTTGGAGGATAGGGCGGAATTAGTTGCTAGTCAACTAACCCAAGTTATCTACTTCTAAGCTACTTATATTTTTGTATTTTTTTGTTTTAGAGAAAATCAGTGGTGGAGAATAGTGTTTACTTAGATTTCATTACTCCCTAACTATCTTTTACCATGTAATTAGTATGTTGAGTTTGCGTGGATGACGGGTGTATTCCTAACAAGTCGTAGGGAGTGCGTTCAATTCCCTAACTCTATAAGTTCCTACCTCACTCTATGACGATACGTCAAGCATCCTATCATGAGCTCACCGATAGCAACCTATGCATGAAATACTACCTTAAAATCGATAACGCACATACGATTCACGTTTCTAAAGACGTTCAAGCTTGTTACCGTATAGGAGATTAGCCAGTTTTCTCTAGTCTAACGTAGATGAAACATTCATCCAAATACAATCACAACATACACATCACATGATAATCAATAGTTAGGTTTCATTAGATCTAAGCAAACACAAAGTAAATTAGCCTAGCATGTTAAAAGAAAGACAAGTACAAGCATAAATCACACAACACATAGACATATTGTATGAATAAAGACTTATCTTGGATTAAACATGCAAGTTAGAGGGGTTAGGATACCCTCTAAGGTCACTAATACACGAACTAGGGTTTAACCCTAAAGTTCTTCACACCAAAATTCGACTCTAGTTCTCCAAGTTGTATATAAAGTAAAGAAAAATTGTTCTATATATATAGAAAACGTGGGCTGACGGCGTCAACCCAATAGGTGACGTCGTCAGCTCGGCGATTAGGGTTTTCAGACGGCCTTCCTTGACGTGGTTATAATTGCTGGTTCCATATCTGACGGCCTTGGTTGACGGCGTCACCAATTTGCACTACGAACTCTCTGGCCCGTCACGAGTATTTTTCCACTTCTGGACTTCACTTGTTCCTGACGGCGTCACCTTGTAGAGTGTGACGGCGTCACCTTCTGTAATCTCCAAGGTCTTTTGAGTTTTTGTTGTTTTCCGCACTTTTTAACTCCGAAAATGCCTGAAAATGCTTCTTTTGTGATTTTCCCTTCAAAAGTACCTAAAATGAGAAAAGAAACGACTTTGGGTGAAATCCAAACCAAAAACATACAAATTAGGACTCAAACCGACCCCTAAAAATGTAACATTTTTCGTCTCATCAAGCATAAATCTATAAAAAAATAAAAATGAAAATCAAGAAAAATCCTAACTCACTTTCGTAGGAATCACGGTTGCATTTAGCGTATGCAACAAGCCTTTTAAACCACTTGGTGTCCCAAGTGGACGAGTTTAGTCTCGTGAGGTCTTACTGGGAACATGCCCACAAAGTTCATTTAGTTACTAATACAAGTTTAGTATGTTTGAAAATAATTGAGGAATACACCTCAGAATGGTGTTACGGTGTAGTCATGGAATTGAGCTACGCCGTAGTTAGTGCAAAACCTGGAGTTATTAGCTACGTAAGGGTGGTTACGGCCTAGTCGTAAGACAGGGTTACGCCGTAACTGATGATCCGAGAGTATCAGTTTCTGCAGTAAACAGATTTTCTCGCTTCTCAATGCTCCAATTCCTGCAAAATTATAAAACAAACATACAAACCAACAAAAATAAAGAAAAGGATAGTACGAGTTGTCTCCCGTAAGAGCACTTTTGTTTATTAACGAGTCTTTAAGTTAGACTCATTCAACGGTTCTATGCTTAGTGGGTTGGGCTATCGTGCCCAGACTTGTTATCCGTACTTGTGGAAGCGCTTCCCCAGAAAGCTGGATCAATCTTAGGATTTGAGCAAAGGTTCTCCATGTAAGAAAACTTAAGTTTTGCCTTTCGTTGCGACATTGAACTTCAATTTGCTTGTTCAACTGAACATCACCAAACTTAACCTTAACCCAGTCCTCAAATGATATTCCACCATAGCCCACTTGAGCACCTTTATGTGCATTGAAGCATGCCCACTCGTTGCGCATTGCAATATTCACTTCGGGAAATTTTCCTCCTGATGAGTATGCAAATACTCATCATTTTATTACCATTTGAACCCACAAAAACAGCCAAAAACACACAAATGACCACAAAATGTTACAAATTTCATTAAAATGTGTTTTTATGTGACTTATGAATAAAAAGACTAAAAACAAGTGAAAATCATGCAAAATATACCAACTTGTCACTTTTAGTCCCTGAAGTATCACATTTGGCAAAACTAGTCCCTGAACTTTCAAGAATTGTCAGAATTAGTCCCTAAAGGTTTTAAATGAATGAAAAGTCAACTTTAGTCCTTGGGAAGTCAAAAATGTTCACAAATAGTCCCTGGATAAAAGTTTTCACAAATTGGCAATTTCAACCCCTCAAGTTTCAAAAATGGCAAAAATAGTCCCTGGGTGTTCAAAACTTAGATTTTATCACAAAATACCCTTGTACTATTCATAAATTACAATTTGGAACATTTTGAATAACTTTTGGGAAATTACATAATTAGTCCCTCAAAATCCAAAATTTTACATAAATGGTCCCTAAAGGTTTAAATAATGGAATTTTACAACTTTGGTCCTTGTACTACTCACATATGGCAATTATGGTCCTTGTGATAATTTTGGAAACATGTCAATACAGGTCCTTGAAGTTTGGCAAAATTACAATTTTGGTCCTTATTTATAACTAAAACCAAACGGATCCCTTTTAACCATAAAAACCCAGCCCACCCTTTTATTTCTCTTTTCTTTCTTTTACCTGGCCCAACCACAAGCCCAACCCAACCCACCATTTGAAATATAATACTCCCCCCTTCCTTTTTCCCTTTCCCCCGTTCACACTGCCACCATCACCACACCACCTCCTGCTTCCACCTTTACCACCACCACTTGGCCACCCAAGCTACCCATTCATACCCTGCCACCTCACACACCCTCCTGACACCCTTAAAACCTGCACAAGTTACCTCCTAGTGGCTTAAGTATCTTTGGCGCCAAAAATGATCAAACGGCCAAGATTGTTTTCAGTCATCCAATGGTCAAGAAAAGAGGTGGGGAATATCTAGCAACTCAAGTGGAACTCAAATGACTATAAAAGAGAGGAGAAGGAAGAAGAAAAACCACCTTGGCTACGGCCATTGTCACCCAGTAGTGTAGTTTACAGCTTTCTTTAATTACAAGTCATTTAAATGCTTTCTTAGTGTAATTCAATGTTAATTTGATGTATTGGAACTATTTTTACAGTTTAATGTTAAGTTCCTTTTAATTCCAAGTTTTTCATATAATGCTTTAAATTTCCAGATCGTTTAAGTTTAATGTTGTTAGTTTTAGTTGTTTGATGGACTTCTTAAGCCACATAAGCTCCTGACAAGCCCTTATGAGCTTTTAGAAACCTTAAAACAGCCTAGAGTTTAAAAACAGAAAAATACAAAAAAATAGGAAAAATAGAAAAGAAAATAAAAGTTGTGGGATCTTGATGTTCCTGCAAAGAGAAGGTTCAAGCTTTGGATGGTTCTGGTTTAGATGCCTCATGGGAGGCTGTAGGATGTGATGTTTGCTCTTGGTTCCTTGTGCTCAGGCATTTTTCAGATTTGTAAGTTTTTAATCAATTTTTGCATTTTACTGTGTTCTTCTATTTATGTTATGATTTCTAGTTTTTTATGTTAATTAGTTGTTACTAAGTGTGTTTAAAGTTTAAAATGTTATGTTCTTGTGTTATATTAATAAATTGCAGAATCTCTCATTTTTCACAGTTTAGTGGAATCTTGAGTGATTCTGTTGGATTTGTTGTTATTGTTGTTGTTTTAGAGTCTGATGATGTTTCTTTATTGTTATTTAGTCTTAATTAAGTCTTAAATGTAATGGTTATGTTTTGAGTATCACTTGTGATTTGAATCTCACCAAACTGCTCATGTACTTGATCTAGATTTTCATAGGTATGAATGTGATTAAAAACCATGTTTACACTGAATTAGGTTACCTTATGCTAGACTAACCTTTGAATTATGATAGATCATGTATACACAGTTTGATGTTATGAAATTCCAATGTGAGCCTCATTCTAGCATCTTCATTGAATTTGGTACTTAACTGTTCATGTTGTGATTTGTGTTGTAATCTTGCTTTTGTGTTTGTATGTTGTTAGTTTATGGTTCTGTAGCTTAAAATAGGGTTGCTATGTTTTGAAATTGTGTTGTGCTTTGAAAAGCAATTTTGGCAGTCAAATACCATTTCTTGAGAATCATAGGCTTTAACTTGTTTGACACCTTGTTTCTGCTTAAAAAGATCCATCTTGACACCTTGAGATCTCTGGGTTTAATAAAATGGGTTTACATTGTCATATGGTTGGGAGAAGCTCAATACAGATTCATTAAAGGATGTTTGGGATAGATGGTTTAACTGATCAATGGCTTGCATTAGGTGTTATTCTTGTTTGAATTATGCTAGATGTACTTTATTAGACTCAGTGATGGCTTCATTTTAGTGGTATAGCATGCATAAGTCAAAATTGACATCTTTGATCTTGTACATGAGTACTGTGAGAATGTCTACCCCTAGATCCTTGCATATCTGTATAAAAGTTGTTTATCTTTGTGAATTTCATGTTTAATATGTCTAATGTATCATAAATAGTCATTTAATTCAGTCCAAAGTTCGAATTAGTCAACTTTGTTCATAAACTAAAAAGTCAAAAGTTCTTGTAAAAATCTGTTTTTGAATTAATTAGTTAATTTAAGTGTGCTTTTGTTTTTGAGTTTTAGATTAATTCCAGATAGGTTTTTGTAGTTCTGTTGCTCCTCTTTATGTATGATTATTGTTGAATTTTTATCTGCTTATTTGATAGCTTTTTCTAGTGCTTAATGTGACCACTTTTTGCCCTGCCTCTCAGTCTCAAACCCATATTCACAAGCTGACAACTTGTTGGATTTTGGACTTGGGACTGAGTTAGTTGTAGTTATGTGATGTCCATGTGACATTTTTGTTATGTTTGTGTTTTATTTCCATGTGTTAGCTTATTTAGGACCTTAAAACCCCTCAAACCTTTTGTCTCATCCAACATACTTGACTGAGCAAACAGTGAAGGTGTGTTGTTGTCTTTTGCTTGTTCAAGTTCCAAAGTGACCTATTGGTTTGGATGTTTGGCTTTTCACAGAGACAAATAACCATTTACAATGTTCCATCCTTTGTTGAGCTTATTCAAGCTCATTTGATAAGTCAAAGAGCTTTTTGCATAAAATTTTCCTAAGTGTCTAGTTACACTCAGTCACCTAGGTAATTTCTTAAGTTCTTTAAAAGTTCATTTATGACCAAGAACCCATGTGGTCTAGCTTTTTAATAAGCTCACCCACCAAATTCTTTGGTCCAGTGCTTAATTCTCATTTTGCACCCTATTTATTAGGGCTGNAAGCCACCAAACTTCAAGATCCTATGCTTAATATCCATGTTGCAGCCTATTTACTAGGGCTGCAACAAGCTTTTTTCTTGTGCCCTTTTGGTTTGTGTACTGGTTAACCAGCATGCAGACACTTGGTGGCTTTTTCAAAAGCTTCTCACAAGCTCACTAGTGGACCCCACTAGGTGAGCTTGAGCTTTTTGAAAAGCCCACCAGGCAAACTTGCATCCTCAATTCACCACATGGCCTTTCAAGCTTGTTTCATGAGCTTAATTGTGCTAACTAAAAGGCTGCTAGGGTGTTTGGTTCTGAATGGTTACATGGATTTGCTTATTGGCTTATTCAAGCTAATTTGTTGAATTCAGTGCACCATTCCTGTTCATATTATTCATATAACTAGTACATATATTATTTTCTATTTTGTTTCTTGTGTGGAGCTTGTATCAGGCTTAATCAGCCTTCAATCCATCCAAAATGAGCTGTCAAAAACTCATTTGTCTAAACCATAAGCTCACACTCTTGTGCTCAAGCCCATGGTACAACCTTGGTTGTTTCCTGTTAGATATCTTGTGCACATATCTCTTTTTTTCTTTTGTTTCACTTTTTCAAGCTTGTTTCAAGCTTATGGCCAAACTGTGAGCTTTTTAGCCACTGAATAAGCCATAAGCTGTGAAACTGCTTACTCCTAAGTTTGTATAGTTCCATGTTCAGTACATATGTATAATATTAATATATCTATGATTCAGAAAACAGAAAATCCAAAAAGAAACACATAAGCTTAAGTGATAGCTTCTATTTAGGAGCTTATTTGCTCATTAAACAAGCACAATGATGAGTATGCAAATACTCATCATTTTATTACCATTTGAACCCACAAAAACAGCCAAAAACACACAAATGACCACAAAATGTTACAAATTTCATTAAAATATGTTTTTATGTGACTTATGGATAAAAAGACTAAAAACAAGTGAAAAACATGCAAAATATACCAACTTGTCACTTTTAGTCCCTGAAGTTTCACATTTGGCAAAACTAGTCCCTGAACTTTCAAGAATTGTCAGAATTAGTCCCTAAAGGTTTTAAATGAATGAAAAGTCAACTTTAGTCCTTGGGAAGTCAAAAATGTTCACAAATAGTCCCTGGATAAAAGTTTTCACAAATTGGCAATTTCAACCCCTCAAGTTTCAAAAATGGCAAAAATAGTCCCTGGGTATTCAAAACTTGGATTTTATCACAAAATACCCTTGTTCTATTCATAAAATATAATTTGGAACATTTTGATAAACTTTTGGGAAATTACAAGTTTAGTCCCTAAAAATCCAAAATTACATAAAAGGTCCTTTAAGGTTTATAAAATGCAAAATTTACACCTTTGGTCCTTGTACTTATCATATTTGGCAGGTTTGGTCCTTGGGAGAATGTTTGGAAAGATTGCATAACAGGTCCCTCACTTTTTCAGAATTACATCTTTGGTCCTTGTTATTATCTACAAACCAAACGGATCCCTTAAATCATAAAACCCAAAATAAAAACCTTAGCCCTTTTCCTTTTTTCTTTCTTTCTCTGGCCCAGTCACAAGCCCAACCCACAATTTAAATATATAACTCCCCCCTCCCTTTTCTCCTTCCCCGTTCACACTGCCACCATCACCATGCCACCTCCAGCTTCCACCTTTACCACCCCACTTGGCCACCCTACTTCACCACTCTTATCCCTCCACCTCCACAACACCCCTGACACCCTTAAAACCTGCACAAGCAACCTCCTAGTGGCTTATAGACTTTTGGCGCCAAAAATGATCAAACGGCCAAAATGAGTTGCAGACATCCAAAGGCCAAGATTTAAAGTGGGATTTGACTGGAA
>LBNU01035944.1:142542-154038 GCA_014162995.1 Artemisia annua | reverse complement strand
GCGAGTAAGGAGATCTCTTTGGATCTGTTGAGGTCTGGCCGAGGCATCAAGAATGTGTCGAGTTCTGCGAATTTGGCTCTTGTGTGGTTGTTTAGTTGGAGTAGGTGGAGAGGAAGTCACCGGAGGGGATTGCCTAGGGGTTTCATCGTTCACATCACCCTCCTCCTCATGAGGTGTGTCGGGTTCCGTGACATTAGATTGTTGGGTTGGGTAAGGTGGATCCTTAGTAGTTGTTCCAGCACGAGTGGTAATGGCGAGTAAAGGATCTCTTTGATCTGTTGGAGGTTTGCCGAGGCCATCAAGAATGGTGTCGAGTTCTGCGAATTTGGCTCTTGTGTCATTCTGTTGGTTCGTGAATAGGTTGTCGAGACCTTTTAGTTGCAGATCCTTTTCAAGCATGAAATGCCCAAGATCATCTTTAAAAGTGCTCCTAACCTTGTAGTCAGGATGTTCTCCCCCTCCCTCACTTCTCACAAGGTTTCCCCAAGGGGTAAAATCGTTGTTTTGATAGAAAGTTAAGAAGGAAGGATCATCAAAGATGTCGTGGCTTGACAAACATGCTTGTTCGGTGGTGGTATTTTCCTTGCATTCCTCCACTTCATGCGGGCCGCCACATTGATCACAGATCAAGTATGGGTTTGATAATCGTTTGGTTTGTTGCGACTTGTCTAGATAAGATATTTGTTCATTCAATCTACTCAGCCGACTAACAAAAGGAGGTTTTTCCATGGTCTTGGAAACGCTCATGATCGAATCGGGTTCATCCCAGGTATCGTCTTGATCAATTGCATATTCCTCAATTTTGTCCCATGCTTCCTCGGCACTTAAGTTAGCTATCCTTCCNTTGTTCGGTGGTGGTATTTTCCTTGCATTCCTCCACTTCATGCGGGCCGCCACATTGATCACAGATCAAGTATGGGTTTGATAATCGTTTGGTTTGTTGCGACTTGTCTAGATAAGATATTTGTTCATTCAATCTACTCAGCCGACTAACAAAAGGAGGTTTTTCCATGGTCTTGGAAACGCTCATGATCGAATCGGGTTCATCCCAGGTATCGTCTTGATCAATTGCATATTCCTCAATTTTGTCCCATGCTTCCTCGGCACTTAAGTTAGCTATCCTTCCTTTTGATGAGTTATTGATTCCCCTTTGGTCGTTTTTAGAGACACTATCGTAAAAGATTTGGACAAGGAACCAGAGTTCAATGCCATGATGGGGGACTTGTCTAATTAGATCCTTGAATCTAATCCAAGATTCGTGGATAGGCTCTGCTGGTCCCACGTGGAAGCAGAGGATTCCATCTCTCAATGTTGAAGTTCTTCCTATGGGAAAGAATTTCTCATAGAATTTTAAGATAAGCTGTTCCCATGTGAAGATGGATTCGGAGGGAAGTTTGTTATACCAATCTTTGGCTCTTTCATAGAGGGTGAAAGGAAAGAATCGTAGCCGGGAGGTATCTCTAGTGGCCCCGTCCGTATGGAGGGTATCCACTATTTTCAGGAAGTCCTTGATGTGTTGGATTGGATCTTCGGCTTTCAATCCGTGAAACTTGCACACATTTTGGACAAGCCAAACATCGGTTGCACGCAAGACCTCATCTGTGTGTTCATTTGGAAAAACAATAGCATTGGAAAAACCACGAGGGGTAGGGGATGAATAATCTTTGAGGCACTTGGGAAGGGGATTTTCTAGAATTTCCTCATTTGCACGAGATTGAGGGCTAGAGGGTGTGGTGCGGGGATTGGATTCTTTCTCAGAAAGGGCTTCATCAAAATTGAGGGCGATACCAATTGGTTCAGACATTGAAAAGCGTTGTCTCAACCTGTGCATTTCCCTTTCAGGTTCTGCGTAAGGTTGGATGAGGTTTCCTAATGAACTACGACTCCTAGCGACTCTATGGTTGGAAAAACTTCGTTTACCATGTTGGCCAAGGAAGATTAAAGCGGAGGAATTGGGAAAAAGATAGACTAAAGAAAAACCTAGAAAAGTAAAATAAAAATCTCACTAGAAAGGATTCTAATGAGTAGACCTAATAAAATAAAAATTCAACCTAAGCAATAACTATTCCCCGGCAGCGGCGCCAAAAACTTGATAACGCGGGATTGCGACCACGCAACAGGTTTTACCTCTCAAGGGATCTTGAGAAGCTTGCAATCCCACCAGGCAGTGTACCTGACCGATGTAGTAGAGTGTAGTGGTAAGTACGGGGGATTGATCGTTCTCTCACAGGGAATAGTGTTTGTTAGGTATGAAAAACTACTCTAATAGGTCTAAGGATGAGGGATGATTATTTTTGTATTTTTATATTTTTTGAAAGCAAGTAAAATCTCGGGTTTGAAGGAGTGGGCGGAATTAGTTGCTAGTCAACTAACCCAAAAACTACTATTGCAAATAAAATAAAATAACAAGAAAATAAAAGGTTGTGAAACTTATATGGAGACAAGTGTGTTTACTTAGATTTCCTTACTCCCTAACTATCTTTTACCGGTTAATTAGTGTGTATTAATTGCGTGGATGACGGGTGTATTCCTTAATACCATTCGTGGGGTGGCGTACGTACTTCCCCAACTCTATAAGCTCCTACTTCACTCCTATGTCGAGCCTGCTAGAAGCTCCTAACATGGGATCATTAGAATTCGCTCATGCATTAAATACAACCATAAAAACCTAGTACGCATTGGTTCATGTTTCTTAAGACGTTCAAGCAAGTTACCGTATAGGAGGTTAGCCAGTTTTCTTAAGCCTAACATCGATAAACAATCATCCAATACAAGTAATAACACACCAACAACCAATAATCAATAGTTAGGTTTCATTAGATCTAAGCAAACACAAGATAAATCTAGCCTAGCATGTTAATTGAAAGACAAGCATAAGATATAATTAACCAACACATAGACATATTGATTAATTTGAATGGAGACTTATCTTTAATTGAACATGGAAGAATCAAGGGTGAAAAACCCTTGAAAAAGCTGTCAAAATCGTCTAGGGTTTTGTTCCCAAAAGTTGCACACTAATGAATGAAAAATAGAAAAGTATATATAGAAAATACTCTCTGACGGCGTCAGCTTTACGCTCTGACGCCGTCAGCTCGCCGCCATTAGGGTTCTCGGATGGCCTAGATCTACTTCTGACGCCGTCACTTGTAAACTTGCTCTGGGCCGTCACTCTTTAACATTACACCTGACGGCCTAGGATTCTTAACACCTGACAACGTCAGGTGTAAACATCATAATTTCTTCTTAGGGCGTCACGTATAGTCAGAATCCACTCCTTTGTCTTGGTTGGCTGACGGCGTCACCTTGTGACCCTGACGCCGTCAGGAAGGATTTCCAGCATTCTTTTGAGAGGGTGTTTGGGAGTGCGTTTGGAGACAGATTTTCTGCTTATTGCGATTGCAAAACACAAAAATCTGTTTTTAAATGTTTGGCAACTTAAGTCCGAGTATCGCTTTTCAGCGTTTACACAACCCCAAAACGTGGTTTTGGAAAAGCAACCTCACCCCTACTGCCACAAAATGCAGTTATGCAAAAACTGATTATTCACTATCAATTTACCAAATTACCCACAAAATATATGTCAACTTCTTCCTCACAAATCTCAGTTGCAACTTTTCTTCAATTCTGTCAAGCTAATGCTAATCCTTGCTGTCACTTGTTGCCGACCCAACTGATTATTGCAAGCAGTTCAAAATTGAATGGGTTGAATTTTACAAAAAATATTATAAAAAAAAATTGAGAGCCACGATCATAGAGATTCGTTCAATGATGGAGGTGAGGATATTTGGTTTCTCATCCAATGTGAGTTTATCTATGAGAAAGAACTTAAGAATGATATCTTTGTAATTTAAAATTGTATATATTAGTTGATAACCATTCCACTTCCACGTGCCCTCTCCCAAACTCACTACTATAATTTTCTTGCAATACTGCTTTGTAAATTGTAAATTTTGTGTGTTGTATTTTGCAAGTTATTATAAAAATTTCAGTACATTGTTATGCATTAAATTTTAATAAACATAATGTGTTAAGTTCAAAAAATAATATAACAAAATGTCCTTTTTCGTCATTTTATCTTTTGAGTTACTCAATAATTTGATTTGCCAAACACTCTGAAAACTGATTATCTAATTATTGCGTTATCATACAGCATAATCAAATCCAAACACTACGTTTTAAAATCACGTTTTGTAACCAATGATTATTTGATTATCCATTTTCAAAACGCATAATCTATTTTCAATAAGCAATCCCAAACACCCCTTGAGACTTTGTCGTTTTCTTCACTTTATGCTCCAAAAACGTCCAAAATGATGTGTTTTCCAGAATTCTTCTCAAAAGTACCTAAAATGACAAAAGGAACGATTTAAGGCAATATTTGATCATATTAACACGAATTAGGGCTTAAATGACCCCCTAAAACGGATACACTTTTCACCTCATCATAAAGATCAAAAAATGAAACACAAACATATTAGTAACATAAAGATCGAAACTTTCATTGATCATACGAGTTCACAACCATTACATCACCCAAAAGTTATCTAAACACACACTAGTTTAGTAGTTGGAACCGCTACCTTCCGCATCACTCCTTTTCTTCCTTTTTGTTAATACAAATATCGTCCTAAAAACGTTATTTATATTTTACGATCTTTTACCATGTTTTGTTAACGACAAAATATAAGGTAAAGTTTAGCAACAAGTTATAAACATGAGTTTAAGTATTTTACACATTTTGTTTAGACATAAACATAACCTTTAACTTGTTCTTATTACTTCTAGTTAAAATGATTTTTAATCATATTTAGAAATCTTTTATTACATCATACATAGCATCATGTTTCTTGTATTGTAGCTTGATCTTATTGAGATATGTTGAAGATTTGAGTTAGATATACACTCAATGTATCCATGGAAGATATGGTAAGATCTTTGGTTAGATTTGTAAGATTTTATGGAAGATATGTTGTCAGGGATCCACGGATCCAAACGACAACAAGGACGGAACCATACGTTTGGTTCCGTCGGATCCGTGGTCTACTGATCTTGTTTTCCTATAAATAGCAAGCCATTCCAAGCTTATTCTCTTATCACTTCTAATACATATCATTGTATATACTCTCCATACTTACATCTAACATATTCATACTTCATTCTTGTGAGATTTTTTTGTAGCAAGAAGATCACAAAATTCATTCAAGTCTCCAAGCAAAGTCAGAATACTTGTGTAGTGTACAAAGTGTGTATACTAGTGTTGTTATTATTGTTCCATTGAGTGTATTCATTATAGAGTGATCGGTTAGTATTTTAGTCCTCAAAATACATAGTGAAACGGGAGTGGTTGTGCCCTTGTAAAATAACTCGACATTTAGCTTTGTGTCGGAAAAAGATTGTGAAAGCGACGTGTAAGGTTTCTCCACCGGTGTTAAAGGAGCTTGTTGACTAGTGAGATTAACTCTCGAGTTGGATACTCGGGGCGTGGAGTAGGGCAAGGAAAAAGAGTCCTTGTAGACCGAACCACGATAAACGATTGTGTTGTGGTTTGATTGTTCTTAACTCTTCTTTACTTATTGCATATTAGTATATATCTATTAATTACACGTTAAGTTTCCAAAAAGTAAAACGAAACTAAAAACCGGTAAACTATTCAACCCCCCTTCTAGTTTCCACACTTTTCTTCAATTTTTCTCTCTCTTGTCCTTCATATACTTCAGATACTTAAACGCAACTTCAAGACGGGAAATCCTCTCTCCCAAATCATCAAACTTTGGTAAAAAGGTATCCACAGTCTCTTCCTTCTCCTCCTCCTCCTCCTCCGAATCACTCAAAAGCGCTTCATAGTAGCCATCTTGTTTCCTAAGATAGGTCAGAATATCACTTCTCAACTCCTTAGGAATCTGCCTATAAAAACCATACTCATCAATTGGTTCTGCGCCATATGCATCAAGAAGTAAATCATTTAGATAACATGTTCTTAAAACTTTGTCAAATTCCTCTTCCTCGGTACCAATGTAGATACTCTTCCCTTTACCATTGTTTGCCATCGTCGGTTGTTTTGATCGTTGGGATTATGTGTGTTTCGGTGGAATGTGTGTGTGGCTTGGTGTATTTAAATAAACGGGATAAAGATGAACTGAATAGTCCCTATGCAATCGCTTACACAAAAAGGAGGGAAAGGTTAATCTCTTCGGATGCCACGTGTGTTTTGGCTCCAAACTTAAGTTTATAACTTTGCAAATGTAGTCATTGAAATAAAGTGTGGGTAGTCAAAGGCGGGAAACGAGTAAAATGGCGATAATACCCTTGACTAACGGAAAAACTAACGCAAGTTAGCAAAAAAGCGCTCTCGGTGGCTTTTTTGCACATTTGTGTAACTTTAGTGGCTTTTTTGCACTACTTTTTGTCTCGGTCCTATTTCTGCGATTTCGTGGAAGTTTAGGGACCCTTTTTTGCATTTTACCCATTTTTAAAATGTATGAAACCACATATAAAAGCATTCTTTGAAATCGGAAAAAAAAACATTTAGTGAAACATAAAATGAGATTAACTTTATTAAACAAATATTTCAAAATTAAAACTACTAAGGGGGTGGCTGTAGTTGCGGTTTGGAGCTTGGCATGAGCAATGCTGCTTGGCATCATGACTGCCACTGTTTCGGCATGAACAATTCGGCAAGAGAATCGGCAAACTTTGCCAAAGAATCATGGGAATTAAACCCAAAATACTAGTCGTTAGTCCCCTTTAATATATGACCGTTTGGTTATTTAAAAAAAATCCCTTTAAATATATAATTTTAAATCATAATTCACACATCAAATCACACAAACAATTCACATTTTATTAACCATGTCTTCATCATCCTCTTCTTCATCCTCGGACGAGTTAATTATTCCCGCTGAATCATCCGAACTATGGTTATACGGTAGTACCTTCGAAACCTTTTTAGCCGCGTACGATGCCCTTGAAGACACGGCAAGCTCTACCGAAATCCGGGGGGTATGTCACCCGTTTTCGTGAAAGAGCTTTACAAACTCTATTGAATGACTATTTCGTCGAACAACCAAAGTTTAACGAAAATGTTTTTCGTGATCGTTTTCGTATGAGTAAAACCTTGTTTTTAAAAATGGTTGGTGATATTGAAGCGCAATTCAAATGGTTTCAAGCGGGTCAAGACGCGAGGGGAAAGAATAGTTTCACGCCGATACAAAAATGCACATCGGCCATTCGACAACTCGCAACGGGTGAACCTCCGGATAGATTTGATGACTATTTAAACATGGCACGAAGAACGTCAGGTTATTATTTGTTTTTATAAAATTTTCGTTATTAATTTTTTTAAATAGTTTTCGTTATTATTTTTAAATAGTTTTCGTTATTATTTTTTTTAAAAGTTGTCGTTTTTTTAGGTGAACGCCTTGATAAATTTTGCGATGCGATTATAATGCTATATGGTCGAGAGTTCTTACGTTACAAAATGCACATCGGCCATCGGCAACTCGCAACGGGTGAACCTCCGGATAGATTTGATGACTATTTAAACATGGCACGAATAAAGTCAGGTTATTATTTGTTTTTATAAAATTTTCGTTATTAATTTTTTTAAATAGTTTTCGTTATTATTTTTAAATAGTTTTCGTTATTAATTTTTTTTAAAAGTTGTCGTTTTTTTAGGTGAACGCCTTGATAAATTTTGCGATGCGATTATAATATTATATGGTCGAGAGTTCTTACGTAGGCCGACAACCCATGACGTTGCATGCTTATTCGAGGCACATGAAGAAAAACATCACATTCCTGGAATGCTTGGTAGCATTGATTGTACACATTTTGTTTGGCGAAATTGTCCTAAACATTTGAGAGGCCAATATAAGAGAGGTGATCACCAATACCCGACTATTATGCTTGAAGCGACGACTTCAAATGATTTGTGGATTTGGCATTCGTTTTTTGGTCCTCACGGTTCAAACAACGATATCAATGTTTTAAATCAGTCTCCATTGTATGTCACGGAGCGAAATGGAACGGCACCAAACAGTTCATTTTTTTTGGGTGGACGGCTTTACAAATGTGGATATTATCTTACCGATGGAATCTATCCTAAGTATTCAACACTTGTTAAAGCATATTCGTATCCCACTGACCCGAAGGAAAAGAAATTCAAGAAGCTACAAGAGTCTACAAGAAAGGATGTCGAACGAGCTTTTGGTCATCTGAAGGGAAAATGGTTTATTCTCAGTCGTCCTCTACGGGCTATGTCCGTCGAAAAGATTCGAAAACTCGTTTATACGTGTATTATATTGAACAATATGATTTTAAAAGACGATGAGATGGCAATATCACCGGTTCATATAATGGATCCGCCGGTCGCGCCAGTTTATGACCCGAATGTACTACCGGAGTTACTCGACGAAGATATCCATAACCGTCTCCGATATGATCTTACGGAGCATGTAGCAGCTCAAGACTTACCATACCTCGATGACTAGTGATTTCCTATTTTGTTTTTTTTTCTAAGTATTATGTAATTTTCTTTGAATTATTAATGAAATATAATGTTTTTTATTAAATTGTTTAAAATGAGTAATGCGTTATGTCCAAAATATAATGTTCT
The DNA here is from genome assembly GCA_014162995.1 of Artemisia annua. Taxonomy (NCBI): domain Eukaryota; kingdom Viridiplantae; phylum Streptophyta; class Magnoliopsida; order Asterales; family Asteraceae; genus Artemisia; species Artemisia annua. The sequence goes on along the minus strand of LBNU01035944.1, from coordinate 145,421 downwards.
TTGAATCATGGAATGTGTTGGCTTGATTTGATTGGTTAATGACGAATCATGGGGGAGGCATCGAATCATGACTGCCACCCCCCTAAGATAAAAGAGGTATTTTGGACATAACGCATTACTCATTTTAATTTTTTAAATTTAGAAAAAACAATTGTTTTTATACAGATAATTAAGTTTAGAGTTATGTGTTTGAAATTTTTTCTTTAAAGTGTTTGTTTAGCAACAAGTTTCTAGTTTGTGAATCTTTTCTAAACAGTTCCAGTGTAAGACTATGAAAGAAGCATTTAACTTTTAGGGTGCGTTTGGTTCACGGGTGTTGCACTGTTGGAATCAAAGGATTCCTTGAATCTGCAGTTTGGTTAATGGATTGGGGAATAAAATAAATGATTTAACTCTAAAAGTGATTCAACTATATTATGGTAGGTGTGGATGAATGACCTGACATTGTGGGTCTCTCCATCATTTTCAACCATAATTTTTGTACCTTTTTCTTTAAAAAATATCTTTCATGTACTTTTTCTTCTATAAATAATATTTTTTAATTCATTATTAATTTTAAAAATAAATATATTTTATACAATTATATATTTTCTTTCTCCTCAATTTCTTTCAAACCAATCCCAAAACCAAATCCGATTCCAAACCCATCTACAAACCAAACACACCCTTAGTACTCCATGGTTTTTTCTTTTTCTTTTCACCTAACAGCCACCGCTAAGTTTGCCAAACACAGAAGTCTTTGTAAATTAAAAAAAAAAAAAAAAAAAAAAAAAAAAAAAAAAAAAAAAAAAAAAAAAAAAAAAAAAAAAAAAAAACTTATGAAAGTAAGTCAATAAGGTCAAGTATTTACATTAGCTTATGTTGGTAACCTTATCAAAAAATCTTTAAGTTTATTTAAAAGTACACCTAGGTTATTCAAAGGTGTACCTATTGGGGATTACGGGAATTCTGTGAAGCACATGGAAGTCAAGTTTGAAATGGTTCCATAACAGCCATTGAATTGTGTTGACAGTGGTTGTGTCGGGTATTGGGAAGTCGATTATGTTTTCCGTTTTTAAGTTTTTTCTAAAGGTAAATAAGTGAGAGAGATGTATTTGTGAAACAAATTATTGCGATGATGATGAAATCATAGCGAAGTTAAAGTGATCAAAATATTGTTGAGAAGGAAAAGTAATGCGGCAGCGTCTGCGAGCACTTGTCTTCATGATAGCGAGTGTGCTTCGGAAAATAATCTTATAAGCTCGTATTGGTTCTTTGCATTAGCTTATTAGAGTAAGGCGATAAGCTAAGTTTTTGCATTAGCTTATGATGATATATGACCAAGAATTACATATAAGTGTAACCGAAACTATTTTAAGTCTTTTTTTTTTTNTTTTTTTTTTTTTTGGGAAGGCAACATTTTATATAGAACTTCAACAAAGAAGCAAAGATATAAAACAAGGCATCCTACCTCAATTAACAAGCTAATTAAGAGGGTAGGATCCAAAAAACAAAGGCGAAATAAAGCAAAACAATATACTATCACAGTAACCTCAAGGCAACAAATGACTGATCAAGAGCTATATATCAAAAAACATATCCAAACAAATACCAACCAAACACAGCCAAATGCCATATCACTACCCCTATGTGGAAAGACTTCTCATATGCAGTAATGAATATCCATTTGTTGTAGAATGAAACTAAACTCAGGTGCATAAATCACTTCAGACCACAACTTAAACTGCAGACTAACTGAATTAACCGAACCACTTGCAGCCCCCAACCCAATTACCAGTAGCAGTAACACATACATCACATAAATACTTGCAGCTGACCTTGAGCACAGATATGATGCTGAACAAACCTCACAGAAAATAATTACAGCTGACCACGGACATGGAAACTGATGCAGACCAGACATTGATGCTTGACAAAACTCACTGTAACCGAATGTTTATAGGATCCCTTAACCAATGTTGCCAATCTATCTCTTTATACTTATTTGACCTTCTAATAATCCACTCGTAACTTTTTAATTGAATATCATGAAAAATCTTATTTGTACTTGAAATTTTGTTGCCGAACACACGTGCATTTCTTTCTTTCCAAATAAAGTACCTGGTAGTCCATATAACCGCTTGCCAAACACGAGCTAAGAAGATAGGGACATTAACGTTTCCGTTGGTTGAAAAGAATTCATCAATAGAGAAAGCATTAACCACCCCCACCTTCCACCAATTAAACGTTTTATCCCAAACACTCCTAGCTAAATCACAAGTGATCAAGCTATGAGCGCAAGTTTCCACAATATTATTACAACACGGACAAAGAACCGAGTCCAAGTCGACACCTCTTCTATCTAGCTCCACACGAACCTGAAGTCTTCCTCTTAAAACCCTCCACACGAAGATGTTCACTTTCTTAGGTACCAACTTGTTCCAACGTGTTTCTTGACCTCCATTTACCGAACTTTGAACCTTTTCCTCGATCATTCTTGATAATTCTTTTACCGTGAACTCACTGTCATCATCGAGCGACCACCTCCATCGATCCCTACAATTATTAGAACTAATGACATGTTGCAAAACGTCTAAAAGTTCCTCGAAATCCTTAGTAACTCTCCCCCTAATATTTCTAACCCACTCCCATTGCCAAACCCAACTATTATTTGCCCACCTACCTCTTCCCATCACGCTAGCCTCTTTCCTCCTATCTAAATGATATAGCCTAGGAAATCTATCGCAAAGCTTTCGATTGTCCACCCATCGATCTACCCAAAACCTAATATCTCTCCCATCTCCCACCACCCCAACACAAGAAGAAGTAAACTCAACCCCCAACCCATCAATCTCTAATCCTATTTTGACAATATCGCTCCAAACCCCACCCCCATTCCC